>JAWNNU010001547.1:0-186086 GCA_035044585.1 Scaptomyza polygonia
TCCTGTCCTTTATTCGAGCCTCGGGCTGGGACCACGCCCTCGTAAACGGTGTAACACACTCTACGTCTGGGTAGACGGTATCTGTGGACTAGGTCCACGACGCGGCATCACAATGGGCCAATACATGGCCTACGTGAGTGGGGGGTTTTTGTCTCAAACTGCTCACTACCGCTCTAACCTAACCTAACCTATTGCCTCCGTTTGAGAGATATTATCAGCCAACTTATCATTAAGTTCACATATTGAAGATTTATTTTTGTTATGAAAATTGTTTGGTAATATTTTATAGCTAAGCTAACTGAATAATCAATTATTTGGCACAATAAATCAGTCCACAGTTGAAAATTTGTCCAACAAAATATTTATAGTTTTTTCTGTTTTGAAATAATTTGCTATCTATTTCGATTACTAATTGCTAACCAATATACAAAGCAAATATTTATAATCAAACACACACTTGGACAATGTATTCTTTGTGTAGGATAACATTGTTTGCTTGGCCATTGAAGCGTCGCAAAAGTTGACAGAAAACTTTGATGTAGAGGCGTTTGGGTATTATGTTGCGTTGTGTGCTGCAAAGGCGTGGCATGTTTCGCACCCAAGCGGCAGCTCAAAGACAGCCTGCTTTAATTTCCATGCGCTATTTAACATAATAAAGCAATAATATGCCACAACTTTTGTCACTGAAAAGGAGGGAAAAGCTAGCGCTAACATTTTAGATTACGCTTTATAAGTCTTCTTTTACCATTACTTTCTCTTTCTGTATAGCATGTTTGTTTGTTTGTTTTGTGTCAATTTACAGACGTAGCTTACATACATTTATTAAAAAATAACAAACAAAAGTGCAGGCTTAAGTAAATATTTATGAATGAAAATGTGCATTAAATTATTGTCTAGGCTGACTTAGCAGGTGAACAACAATAATGAAAACACCACAGAAAGCAAGAATGGGAAAATACCAGAGAGAGAGAGAGAGAATTTTGCGTTTGTCTTTTTGTGGATGCATAATTTTATTTGAAAATAAGCGAAATTAAATAAAATGGAAGAAACATTCTTGTGCATAAAAGTTTCACGTATAATTGAAAGAAAACTTTTATGGAGTCTTACCAGATATTCTGGTAAATATGTACAGTCGAACTTTCATATAGTAAGTTATTTTATTTAAGTTCCACAAATGTAACAGAAGCTTTTTAGTGGGTGTAGTTTATTACATATCGTACATATTGTAAAAGTATTATTAACTATTAATAGAAAAGCTTCTCTCATTTTTTGGGACCGCGTTAATATGAATGCTGATAGCTTATGAGCCTGCAAAACAGTTCCAGGATCAAGCGCAAATGTATAAACTTTCACCCCAAAGCTCTTCAACAAGCTTCCTAATAGAAATGTAATTTCAACAATCCCCACTTGCCTCATATCTCCCAATACTTGCGGCTTCGTTGCAATAGCAACAACGAGCCCGGAGACATGTCATGTCGTTGCCCAATAATTTACTGAACGGTTTGCCAAAACACGTAGAAAGGATTCATTTTAATGCCCCTCAAGCTCACTTACAACCAACAAAAATGGGCACGTTTGGTGTTGCCCGCAAGCAAAAACAAATTATGCCAAGGCCTATTGTAAAACTGTACAAAACACTGAAGCAAGCTCACAAATGTTACATATAAAATAGCTAAAAATATAAATGGGACAGAAAGAAATTGTTATGAAAAACATTTAAAACCAATTCAATTCAAATATACGCACATCATATAAACCCTTATCAAAAGCACCTTTACAACATACAGAAAGATGTTTGTGGGACGGTTGGGTTGCCTTATTGCAAGCTTTGCTTAAATCTATTTCAAGCTTCGTATACTATAAGCCATGGGACATCGGAGTGCGGCGGCTGACATTGAAAGAGTGTGCGTGTGTGGGAATGAGGGTGTGTGTGTGTGTGACAGCGATAGAAATCTGCGGACAACTTGTCACTGCACGTGTTCAACGTGTCGTATGTGTAACGCACCAGTAAGACGCTACGTATGTATTTGTTATAGACCAAACAATCGAGAGTTGATCACAAAATTAAAATTAAGTGCTGTAAAATTACCAATAAATGTTTTAAATAAGTAAAATAAGTTTTAGCCTCCATTTTTATAAAACAGATTTCTTGGTTTATATTCATAACAATAATTGACAGATTTTAGAACCGAAATACTACACTAACAACTAAGTAGACCTCGCACATAAATGACGTCTAAGCACGTACAAAAACATACTTATTCAAATGTGTGTGTGTGTGTGTGTGTGACTGATTTGGGATGACGGCGCCATCATTCTAATTAGTTGTGAGTTTCGTTTATTGCTTTCACTTCTACGTTTCAGCAAAAGTGGGTCTAATTTTAGGCAGTTCGCAACAACAGTTACTAATCAGTGTAATTATCGTTCATTGAGCGTAAAATTATTAATAAATTGCATTCGCTTTGTGCTTGCTTTGAGTTGTTGTATTGCCTGCCGGTCTGTTTAATTGATTCATTGAGCCGCAATAAGTGCAATGCATGCTGATAGCTTGACAGATTCGATGACAGCATAATTCTTAATAACCTATCACTATTGTCGAGTGAGCAAGTGAAATGATTTAATTAAATTCACATGATAAAAAGTCCGCAAGTTGTAGTTAAATTGAGATTGAAACTAATAGGCATAATATGGAAATAATTTTATGTTGGGTGGGATTCAGAGTGGGAAATAGTATGTAGTTTATTTTATTTAACATATTAAAGTTGTTTCTGTTAAATAATCATTGATTTGATTGCATTTCAAACTGAGTTCTCTCAATAATAGGTAGGATTGTAAAGTAAAATCTGATTGGTTATACTATTTCATTGTTCCTTTGTGTGGTTTGTCATAAGCTATTTCAGATCGTGGCTTCAAGAACGAACCTATATATATCTAAAGAGTATTGTATGCTTTCTGGTTTCTATAAAGAACAATAATTTCTAAGGATATTTTTTTAATAAAAGTTAATGTGATATCGAGTGTAATTTTTACTCACCTTTGTATAGCTCTCTGTTGATCGTATATCGTTGATGGTCCATGGCAGCATGGAGGCCGAATAGCGTGGATCAACGGATGCACTGCCGCGATATGTCAGCGAGACAAGTCGAGTTTTCATCTTGTTATTGTTAGTTTATCGTTTTTTTTTTTTGGCTTTAGACTTTTGTCTATAATTTGGTTTAGTTTTTGAGTTTTTCAATGCTAAACTTTACAAACTAAAAATTAATGCAAGTCAAACATTTCAAATATTTTCTTTTTTTTCGATCAAAAAGTTCGCTGCATGGATGAAAATGGAAAACAAAAAGTATTTAATTAAAATCAATTTACAAACCATTAAAATTAGGAACAACGCGATCCACTTTAATGTGAACTACATTATGAGCCACTCTACCAACGGCTAACGGTATTTTGTGGGACAAAGGACAGAGACCACCTGACGGCGCTGATGAATTATCGCTTCTTATTGTATTGATAAATTCTTGTTCTTAGTACGGCTCATCAGCTGCGAAGTTTACTATCAATATTGATTTTTCTGCCTACAGACTTTATTTGACTTTATAGCCGTTTCGAATTTGCAAAAGCAAGGCCAAAAAGCGGGGCAGTTTCATGTTTTTTTTTCGAGTTTCTTTTTTTTTTGTGCATGCCACTGTCAGAAATGTGTGAAGGGAGAGAATAAGAACAACCACCACATGTAGAAGTCAAAGAGGCACAGGCATGGGCAGGGGTAAGAAAGGGCAGAGACACCCCTCTAAATCGTAGCTCGATGGCATGCTGGAATTTACTTTAGCATAAACATTTACAATTTACTTTCCTATGGTTTCTCAATTTTCACTTTTTAGTTTAGTACTGCTGTTCCTTAGCACACTCACACAAACAAACACCCACAGACGCAGACACAAACACGTAGACTACACGCTTAGTTGGTGTGCGTGGAAATAGCAACAAAATAATATTAAGTCAACTAACCGAAGGGAGACGAAACACGCCAAAACGCTGCAAAATTACGTTGAGAACTAAAACGGTATCCAATGTTCCTCGTCAGTTTAGACAACGGCACAATTCACTAGCCCGATGCCGCCACGAACCCACACGCACGAGAACGTCCTTCGTCCTGCGCAGTAAGCGCATGCGTTTCTATTTGCATGCAGACACGTTGATGTTTTTATTACAGCGTTAGCTCCAGTTATACAACTGGTTGTCAAATCAGATTAGTTTTAAAAAGCAATTATTCTCACGCCCGCCAAACAAGAATTGAAGTAAACAAATAGATTCCACAATAAGTAAACAGCGAAGATCTATCGGCCGACCGCCACAACCTATCGGTTAGTGCAAAGCAGCTGATTGAAATGCCAATCACATGCACAAGCAAAAGCAGTGCTGCAAAACAGGTGCATGCACAATAATCGATTGTAACGTAAACGTTAATAATTCAAATTTAAAGCATATTACTTGATATTTTTAACAAAAAAAATTAATAGATTGAACCGAAAGACGGAAACCATTTTATATCAACATTGTCTCCCAGTTGAATATACAACGTTATGCTGTGCTACAGCATCTCGCACTTCACATTCTTCTTCTACTTCTTCGGCCAGCTTTGAGCCATGGCAAGTTGTTGTAAGCCAAGTTTCAAGCATTAGTTCGTGCTGAAACGCGCTGAGCAACAGGTGTGTGTTACGACTAGTTCTGCTGCGCTCGTTTAATCTGCGTGATTCGTGTGGTACGTTTTCGGTTAATTTTTATGGGTTGCTTTGGGTGTGCGTGTAGAAGAAGAGACTTTCACTACGGTTCAAAGCCCATAGCCTGACTGCCGCAGCATAGACGTTAATTAAAGCGATTCGCACGCGTTGTTGTTATTTCTAACTCCAAGAGTGGCTCTTAGGTGCTGCTGCTGCTGGCTTATGAGTCTATTTTTTACAGCTTCTCCATTTCGCATTCGCCATATGTTGTTTAATGCTTATTTCAATTTAGATACGCTTACGTACATAGAGACATGTTTGTTTTAATTTCTCACCAACAAACACAATGCGACGCTGTCAGTGTTTTTTATGTGTGTGAGAAAATGGATATGAAACATAATGTGGATCAAAAACAAAAGAGACTTTTATCGCCACCGACAGTGAACAGAAAATCCGTTAGTGCGCGAATGGAGTATTTAAAGTTAATTTAAATAATGAGGAATTTGTGCTCATAATTGATTTAAGTAGCGCACCACACAACAGCAAACACAACAACAGCGTTGCTTTAGCATTTGCATAATTTTCCACACATGCACACACATACACACACATGCACATATTGCAGGAAAATCTGTTGCGCTTTGGTTGCCAGTTGCAGTAGCAGCAACAATCGGTTTTTGTTGTTGTTGTGCTGCATTCACACAGTAACATTGCTCGTTGTGTGTACTTAAATGGCCAAGTTAGAATCCACATTCCACACAAAGAGAGAACCAAACAGCGCACAATGTATCTATCAAGAAGGAAGTGGCCAAAGAAATGGCAGTCGAGCGCAGTACCAGCAATAACAACAACACAAACAGCGACTTATCTAATAGTTTCTTGAGCAAATTTCAAAATAATTGCACATTCTACACAATTTAGCCCAGACACGAGAAATTGAGCGGAGAGCTGCAATGATGTGTATTATATGTAATTTGTATAGGCACACACGCATACACACATAAATCACACTATTAAAACAGGTAAGCTGGCCAAGCGCAGTTAGCGTCGACAGCGTCTGCGTGCAGTTTTTATTCTCTTCGTCCCACATGGGCAAACACGCAATCCATTTGGATTTTATGTCAAGCTTCGTTGACACAACTGTTGTTGTTGTTGTTGTGGTTGGTTTTTCTTGGTGGCCCACAAAAACACACATATGTTTTTATGATTATGCTTATTGAACTAGTTAAATCTATAGCTGCGATGGCCTTAATTAACATAACAATAGACATAAACGCGGCACACAACACAACGCTAATAACCTGGGGCGCAAATCTTAAGTTTGCAGCGGGCGGAAGAGTTTGTTTGTGGAAGAATATGCCCCAAAAGCGAAATATTCACAACATAATTAGAACGAGCGAAAGGTAGCAAAAGAGCGCGTGGTCAAATGTTGCACAGTGGGAATAGCACATAAAACAAAATAAACTAAAAGCCCAAGGTGATAAAACAGATATTCAGAATAATTTAAAATGCAAATCGCATGTGGAACAACCAAATCTACATATGGCTTAGAGACGAAAGAGTAGAAACAATGTCTCAGTTTTTTTTTTTAAGAGTTCAAAATGGCGTTAGTTGACTAATTAAAAATGCTTGATATTTACAGTTATATGTATGTTTGCACATTTATCAAAGAATTCAAAAGAATGCTTGGCAGAAAAGACAATAAATCATACTGATTTTAACATATCTATTGTTACTAATAAAATAGTTTACGTTAACATTAAAGCCGAACAGTTAATTTCCAAGCATTTCAAAAGAATTCATAAGCACGCGCTAATTTACTACAAACATACGGATACGTACATATGTAAGTATTTATGTATTTAAGTCTGTTTACCAGAGATAGAAAGAGATATGGAGAGAAACGCAGAGGCTTAAATCTCACCTCTGATCTTGCCACCGTTCCCTATTTGAGTGGGCAACCACTGTGCAGCAAGCGATGCGTAAGCCAAAAGGTGTCTTTGTAGCACCTGTTGTTGTGAATGTAACCCGCCAGCCGGTTGCGTCTTATTAGAAGCCGCACCGAGCCAAAAACTGGAAAGCAAGTAAAATAGCCAAGAAAACAAAAAACAAGTACGAGACGCTTTATTCGGCAAACCGAATATTATATACACTTGCAAGCCTACACGTTTTTCATAGCATTTGTATGGCAGCGTTATGTTATGGTTGTCCGATCTGTACGATTTTGTGAAATGATCTAACTACAACTAAGCAAGACTAGGAATATATATGTATATACTTTATGTGGTCGGTCGAATGTGCTACCTTGTATGTGTTACACATTGCCTGACAAAATTAATATACACTTTTCAGGTGAACTGAAAAAAAAAACTCAGCACAGTTAAAAATAAATTGTATAAAAACCGGTTGCTGTGAAAATGAAAGAAAAACTTTTGTTGCTTGTGCGTTAACTATTTGTGTGATTTTCTTTCGTGACGTTTTGGTTTTTCTTTTCTATAATTCCAGTTTGAGTATTCGATTTTTGGTGAAATCAATGCATATGAAGAAAGTGATATACAACCGCTTTGACATAACGCAAAAAGCGTTTGGAAAACTCTAAAAAATAAAAGTGAAAATTGCAAAGTTGTGTTAATCAACTGGGCACTGCCAAATAAATTTGCTTGAATTTTGGAGAGTTGTTGGTTGCCTGCATCGAAGCCGAACTAAACCAAACCAAACCGAACACGAAGCGGATTGTGAGGCCGCCGATGCGTCTGTTAATCCAAACCGCAACGGCAACGGGCGGTGCTGCTGCAGCTGCTCTGCAGTCCCAGTACAACTATAGTAGCATGCGTGAGGACGATATCGAGCTAGCCATTAAGGTGGTAAGTTAAACCCACCCAACCCCCTCCACCACGCCGCCAACAACCTTTCCCCACTCACCATTCGAATGATGAATGAGTTCAAGTCAAGAGCCAGATCATTACGTTTGTTGGCTGCCTTGGTGCTGCAGTGGATAAGCGTTAAATAATAAGTTTTGCTACAACAGGTTTACCTGTTTTGTAGTCAGAACAATCACTGATCGTTTATAACGGTTTCGTTTCTATGCCGGAAAATGAGAAAATTTGAGGGAAACGTAACTGAAAAGTGTAATCGCTTATACAATGTTGCTTTCTACTTCATCTTGAGGATTTAACAAAGCATCGTTAATAGTTTTTGCCTATAAATCTTAACATTCACTTAAAATTGTTTGCAGGTGATTGTTGGCAATGGAGGAGTTGGCAAATCATCGATGATTCAGCGCTATTGTAAGGGTATCTTCACTAAGGATTATAAGAAAACGATTGGCGTTGATTTTCTGGAGCGTCAAATTGAAATCGATGGAGAGGATGTGCGCATTATGTTGTGGGATACGGCTGGTCAGGAGGAGTTCGATTGCATAACCAAGGCATATTATCGTGGCGCACAGGCCTCGGTGTTAGTCTTCTCAACGACGGATCGTGCTTCGTTCGATGCAATCAAGGAATGGAAGCGTAAAGTGGAAAACGAATGCAATGAAATACCCACAGTGATAGTCCAGAATAAGATTGATCTCATCGAGCAGGCGGTGGTCAGTGCGGATGAAGTGGAAACCCTAGCAAAAATGCTTAATTGTCGCCTCATACGCACCTCCGTCAAGGAGGACATCAATGTAGCATCGGTTTTCCGCTATCTGGCCACCAAATGCCATCAGCTGATGGCTCAAAGCTACGATCAAGCATCATCCGGCGACAATAGTCAGCAGCATTTAACGCATCCGCCCTACAGCAGCACACCCACAATTAGTGCATTTAGTCCGACCTTTACCAAATCTAGCAGCGGCACCATCGTCCTGCGTCCGGCCAAAAAGGGCAGCGGGTCCAGTGCAGCGCGAAAGCGCAAAATTGTGCTAAAAAAGTGTGGAATATTGTGAGAAGGTGGCAAAAGACAATGATGAAGATGAAGTTGAGGGTGTGAAGTTGAGGGTGTGTGAGATATAAAAAAACCAACAAAAAAACTGGAGCATATTTAACGCTTTATTATTTTAGAGGCACTCAAATGAAGTCGTAGCCATGTAATCAGCCAAGCGTTGGATGCAGCTGCCACAGCCACAGCCACAGAGCCATTCACTAGTCGTGCACAAAGATTCAGTTATTGCATGATATGTGGAGGGGAGAGTATGTATGAGTAGGGGACGGGGTAGTGGGGAGAAGTAAGGCGTTGTTAACACACAAGCTCTACTAATTATGAACATAGCGCTTCAACTACAATTAAATAGAAGCATAGATTCCCTTGCAGTAGGTAAATATTCAAATATCAAATAGTATGTTTAGCTAATTGTTTTGAAAAATTATAATTATATAATATAATCTCTAGCGAAAGATAGTCTCTATCATGTACATATTTTATGCAACAGCCAAGTTCGTTGCCTTGGCGTATTTTAGCAAAAGGCGTATTAAATCAAAAACAAAAACTCATTAAAACTAATCTGCAAGGGTATTAAAAAATCGACGAGCACACGAATGGGCAATTAATTATGCAGCTATTAAAATTTGTAGTCTAATTAGTTGATACTAGCATATAACCATATAACCGACTTCTTTTCTATAACGGAGACTGATGTACATGTAGTATTGCATTCAATATACATATTTTAGTCTGTATGCATGCAACTGTAAAATTATGAATGTGTATCGTATGTTTTATGCTTATTTTTGGCACACAAGTAATCCATGTGCTTGTGCCAATTAACATTGGCAATATGTGCAATTAATTGTTCAACTCATATATATTATTATTAACCAACTAACTAAGAGGCATGTCAAAGCGCAAGTCACTTATAAAAACTATGCAAATTGTTGATCACATTTTGTCATACTTCTACTTCATACTTAATGGCATGAGAAAATATCTCTAAATATACATAATATGTACTTACATAAAACCATTATTAATACATACTATTTATTTAAGATTATAAATACATCTAAACTAATAAATTATTTTTGTATATTTTAAAAGCTGTGTTAATATTTTATCAGTCTTCCGTCTTTAGCCAATATAAATTGCTGCCTCATTGGCTGACTGCTAAAAACGCATAGCCTAAGCTTTAAAACATTGCCATCAAATCAAAATCAAAAATGAAGGCATATTAAGTGTAGGTGAAAACTAAGGTTTGAATTTTTTTAAATGCTCCTGCAATTGGATACATATTGAGGTCAACCAAACTCTTACACAACTGCTTGGCTATCATAAATACAACAGTTTTAAAAGTTTTTTTAATTTTTTTTTATTTGATGTTCGCCTTTACACGTCTTGTTATATGCTTGACAAAATTGTTTGTTACACCTTCGTTTACTTTTTTCTCCACTGTTTAAGTTTAAATTTTTTAAAATAAGTTTTTACTTCTCTATTTACAGTTGCGCTTTGTTTAAATTTAAGCAGTTTCTTTTTTTTTTATCAATTTTACCACGAAATAGTTATCATGATTTTTTTATGTTGTATGTTGTATATTGTGTATTATGTGTTCTCTGTCCTCCTAACTTGTATGTGTTTGATTTTAGTTTTTCCTTCTACGTAATAGTAGTATATAAGAAAAAAGATATTTATAAGCACAGAAGTCAAAAAACGCTGCAAAACTAGTGAGAGCTGAGCAGAGAATAGGTGTTTTAATGGGCGGGGCTTAGCCTCCGCAACACATAAAAAGGTTCCTCCAATTTTGTTAGATATTTGTATGTGGTGGGGTGTGTTGTTTTTTTTTTTTGCCTTATTTTTTATGTTTTATGAAAATTTCTATAAAAATATAATTTGTGTGTGTATATTTCTATATTAATTAATTGCAAGAAAATTATTATGAATAGCAAACAATTTCTTGGCTTAAAGTTTAAAGGGAAATTTGTAATTTTCTTCTTCTCTTTAGCAAAATTTTAGTTATTTGTGGTAGTTTTTATTTTAAATAAAAATCGTTGGTGTTTGTTTGTGTGTGTATGTGTGGATTGTGTTGGACTTTTATCGAACTCATTTACAGGTCAGATATAAGATTATACATTATAGATTAAGGGACTAAAGACAACTACATTAGAACATTAGCCGTTAGTTTCACTTCACTTCGATTTGTTTTTTTTTCTGTGTTCTTTTTTCTTTATATATCTTTTTTCATTTACTGAATTTGTAAATATTAAATTATTTAAGTATATAAATTTCTTTTTCATGTGCTATGTGAGTTGTTTGTGTGTGTGTGTGTATATTGCCGTCGGCTCTGCTGTGGCTTATTTGTTAAGAAAGGGGATCCTACTTATATAAATAGTAAGAGTTTTAGCCTAGATAAACACATCGCGACGTCCATTCGCCGACCAAGCACATATACATATACTATATACGTGTATATATATATATAAATGAAGAAAAAAAAATTGTGTTGTTCTCGTACACTATTCGGAAATGGGAAAATCGACCTCCTCCTTGCTCTCGAGAGAACGATATTCATCGGAGTCATCATTTATGGTTGCCGCAACGATCGACATTGGTAATGTTGCCACTGTGCTTAAGGTCGGCTCAACAACAACAACAACATCATCTGAAGCAGTAGCTGAATCAGCTGCTGTTGCTGTTGTGGACACAAAGATGGTAACTGGCTCTTCAGCCAGTTTGATTGGATGATTTGGATCCGAAACAGGATTGGGTTCATTAATGGTAATCGTTGTTGTTGCTGCTATTGTGGATTCTGCCACAGGCTCCGACAGTGCTGCTTCCTCCAGCTTCTCATCGTGTTGTTGTTGTTGTTGTTGTGTTAATGGTTGTGTTATTATATCAGCAGAGGCCAACAGTAAATCCAATTTTAGTTTTCTTGATGCCGTTGGCTGCTCTGTTATCACAGACTGTGCTTGAGTTACCGCCATTGTTGTTGTTGTTGTTGTGCTTGTTGCTGCTATTGATGGTGTTGTTGCTGTTGTGGGTGCAACTGTTTCAGTGCCGCCATCGCTACTGCCCGCAGCAGCAGCAGCAGCAATCGCCAGCAATTCATCTTCCTCACTAACGCTAACATAGCGACAACGCTCGCTTAGCAACGAAGCTGATTCCTCATCCTCCTCGTTAACACTGCTTATGCTCACCGTGCGCTCCTTGAAGCTTTGATAAACGCTGCTGCTGCTAGCCATACTCATGCCAGAAACATCAACGACATCCCGCACCACTGTCGCTAATTGTGAGCGGCTAACGCCGCCGGTTGAGCTTGTTGCTAAACAGATAACAGAAAATAAATGTTAATGTGTTTATGGTTTATATTTATATCTCGAACTCAAATTGTTAACTGAATTAACAGCTGAATTAAGTCAATACATTGTGAACAGTTGAAGCTTGAATTGGTTTTTTAAACATAGTTTTAATTGTATAATGCTTAGCTCATTTTAAAAGTTGGCTTCCGAACATGCTTGTGTATTCTAAATATTGTTAATATCAGTCATTTAATTAATTATTTTAAATTCTCAATACTTTCATTCTTGATGTTTGTTCGTACGACTTAACGATTTTGTTACTAACAATTCTAAGATTCAAATTGTTTAGCTCTTATTGACTTATTTTTTTAAGCTGTTCGCTCACTCACTTACATTCCAAACGCTCGCGACGCAGCGGATTTCGCGAGGACAGTGGCGCCAGTTTGATGCGATAGAATTTGGCGCCCTTGCTAACACGATAGCGATTCTCATCCTGTAAAGCAAACTCGATAATTTTTGGCGCCCTAAACATAATGATTTTATCACGATACTTACCTTACGCGCCTGGCAGTACTCCTTGTCGACAATGCGTCCGATTGCGTAGTAGGGCAATGGTATTTGATTGAGCTCTGCGACAACAAGTGAAGCATCGCCAGCAACAGGCAAGGATGAAGCCGATGTTGACGCCGGTGGCGACAGCTGCAGTGCAGCCAGACTTTCTGCATGCACAAAGTACAGAGTGAGCGAATCCTGCACGACCATATACTGACTATGTCGCATGCTCCAAACCACAAATACCAAATCACCTTTGCCGCAACCTTCGAGCGTAATGTAGCGATGGCTTAAAGAAGAGATACCGCTTGTTTTGGATCGGGTTAAGGTGCCGCCCATGTCAATGGTGGAACTGCAAATAGTTACATAATTTCAATATTATATTTTGAGTCTGTTGTTAACTTACGTTTTCATATCGGCCACACTGTTCTCCATATCGAATCGTTTTTTCTTTTCTTGGCTGAGTTCATCTGTTAAGCGACTATTGTCGCGACTTAAAAAGTCAATTTTCTCCTTGAGCCAACTGTTGCCATCCTCATCGGTAAGCAGATCGAAGCGTGTTTTCAGTTTATAGCTCTCCTGTGTGAGTACACGATTCTGTTCACGCAGCATATCGAGTTGGCGCTCCTTATCCTCCAGCATGTCCTTCAATATGGACACATTGACCATCACAGATTCTGAGTTAAGTTGGGGCAGGGATTGTTGCTGTTGCTCCTGTTGTCTCGATTCCCACAGAGCCCGCTCTGCCTCGACAGCTTCACTGATTGCCCGATCACGCTGTGCAATCAAATCCTGACGCTGTTGTGCCAATAGCTGTTCCACATCGAGACTGGCCACGCTTGCACTACTCGTCGGCCGCTCCACCTTCTCCAGGCTGCAGTCCGATGGCGAACGCTCCATAGAGGTCATCAGCTTGAAGCGGCAGCGCAGCGACTCCAGCTCCGTTTTGTGCTCATGTATCAACTGTTCACGCGCCTGTGCCACCGCTGCCTGTTTCTCCTGTTCAGCTGCTAACAGTTGCTGACGCAATTGCTCAAGCTGCTCTCGCTGCTCTAACTGCTCCAGTTGCTGCTGATGATCCCGCTGCTCGCACTGCATGCGCAACAGCTGCCATTTCTCCTGCAGCAGCTGCAGCTCGGATTGCAGCTCATGCTGATAGTTGGTGGTCAGCTCGTTGCGCAGTGTGCTCAGATTGGAGCGAGCCATGGCCAGGCATTGCATTGCTAGCTTGGACATAGCCTTTAGGGCGTCGCGCAATCGTTTCACACTGCCAGCATTATCATCTGTTAGTGTGCTGGCGCTGAGCATCAACGGTTGCTCTGTTGCCGTACTTTGTGCTACTTGGCCAACATTCAAACTGGTGCTGGAAGTGCTAACACTTTGTTTGAGTGCAGAAGCAGTCTCCTGCTCACACTCCAGCTCGTTGATGGACTTTCTGCGCTGCACAAAGAACTGCAGAACGGGTGCCATATCCGGCAGCTGAAGCTGCGTGGCTAGCTCGGGCAATTGGATGGACAGCAGCTCAATATCGGAGCGACTCAGATGTGGCAGACGTGTATCAAAGCTCAGCTCGGGATGCTCGTTGGCAAAAGTTGGAGGCATATCGGCCATGCCGGGAAAAAGAATATTCAAAAAGTGTCCATCGAAGATATTGTTGAAGGAGCGACGACGTTGCAGCTCCTCGCTATGAATGCGATCAAAATCCACAGACAGACGCGAAGCCCACAAACGAAACTCATCGGAGAAGATCTTGCGACGCACCACCTCTGTCACAGCTGCCACATAGGTGGATGGAGCACGATGAATCTGCTCGATAATGCTTATATGACGCTCGGCACGTCGCAGGCAGCGATGATAGAAGAGCAAACGATTATCAAACTCACTCATTCCATTCTCAATCCAAACGATGCGACGCAGACGTGTGTGCAGATTGCGACCCAGCTCATCCTTAGCATTGGCAATGCAACGACAATACTCACGTATCCTCAAATGATTTTCGAGCATCACCTGGAGCTGGGAGCGATGTGAGAGGCACAGATCGGGCAACACCGAATTGTCACGCAGATTCAAGGCACGCGATTCATTTTGTTGGAGTGCAGTTGCCTGTTCCCGCTGATCTTGGACCATTTTGCGTATTTTATACTTGAATTCGTCCAAACGATACAGCCGATCGCTGAGGCCCTTGATCTCCTTGACCTCGCTCTGCTTGGCCATCTTGATGATGTTCTGCACTTCCAGTTTTAGTTTCTCATAAATTTCCAACGAGAAGGTGTCCAGTCCCTGGACGCACTCATCGCACATCTGCTGCAGCGCTGCATGATTGCCTCTCGAGCTTATCCACTGCAGCAAATTAAGCTGATGCTGATGAAGTTGCTTTGAGGTGGGTGGTTGAATCTCCTCTTGCTCCTCCATTTCGTGACCCATTTTTAGCTTCTTGTTGGGTGAGGTGCTAGTGCAGCTCTTCTCCACACTTTCAGTCGGAGCACCACCACCCTCATCACCAGCTTTCACTTCCTCCTCCTCTTGCGTCTGCGTTTGTTGCTGTTGCATCTGCTCTACATCTTCGGTGTCGAGCAGCTCATCAAAGCCATGGAAATCGGCTTCGGCCATTGCCATTAGGGCGGGCAGTATGGGTATTCGTGAAAGCTGCTTAAGATCATCGCCAAAATTACGTAACAGCTCCAGATAGCTTTCACGATGCTGCAGATGCCGATCGAAGGCCAGACAAAAGTTGTGGAAACGATCGCAGAACTCGCTCGTCACATCCTCCATGTTGGCAACAACCGCAGACCAGCCCTGCTGCTGCAGATGCTGTTCGTGGACGAGACGCTCACACAGCTGCTCCTCCTTGCGGCCCAGTTCGCGCATGTGCTGCGCCAGTGCTGATCGTTGACGCACTGTCTCCAGCACGGCGGGCAATCTATGACTTTCATCCACCTGGCGTCGCAGCTCTGCGTCTGCATCATTTGCAGAACCACTAGCGCCGCTGGCTATCGTTGGCGCGAGGCGCTCGTCGCCGGTGAGAAACATGAATATGGGATTCGTGTCTGTGCCTGCTGAGTAACAGGATACCTGTGTGGAGTGTGTCAACATCTCGCCGCCGCTCACCAGCAGCACAATATTGGCAGCCGGTAAACCATGCAACCGCTGAATCGTCTCCTTTAGATTCTCAACCGATGACAGAGCAACGGTCATGTCGAAGCTCAGCATGCGACCAACATCCACATGAAATACGTACAGCATCATGGGCACAACAAGTTTATTGAGTTGTCGGTTAGCAGTCAAATTATTGGGCTTCCGCTCCTCCACCTCCTCCCACCTTCACTCCACCCCGACAACCCTCTTGTCTCTTCTTTGTTTGGCAGTGCTAGTGATTGCTGTGTTCATGCGTAAGCGTATGCGTATGTGTGTGTTTATTTTGTTTGTATGGTGGTGCCACCTAGCGTTCAGAGGCTGTAACAAAAGAAAACAAAACACCATTAGAAAGAGAGACAGAGATATACATGTTTATATATTTATGTTTAAACTAGTTAACAGTGGAGCGTTTTCACCAGTGGTCTTATGCACAGTGATTAAGTGATTGGGCTTATACATTTATTTGTTAATAACAATACTCATTCGACTTTTATTTAGTTCGACACGCACGTGGACTTTACAGCTGTGTTTGTTAGAAGTGTGCTGTTAATTAGATCTTCTGTTAGTGATAACATTCCAGCTGAATTAGACACCGTGGCGCTGCTTTGGGCGTCCAGTAGTTCAAATGTTAATGAGTAAGCGACTGTTGCCGACACTATAGCTGCTCGCATTTTAAAGTCGCAATAAAGAACTAAATGTTGTTGTGGTCTTGTTATTGTCTGCTGTTTATTTAACTTTTAGTTTTTACATGCACATAATACATGTGATATGTTTATATGTATGTATGTAGATTGTTTACAATTGTCTGGCAAATTTAAGAGCTTGTGCAAGCAATGTTGTTGGAGCGATAACAAGAAAATTCAAAAATAGCGAAGCTCTGGCTGTATATGGAAATTGCACACGGGCAAACAACAACATTGATTATTACTATCAACACACCTAAGTCAAAACAATGATATTTATAAAAAAAATAATCAACGACGTCTAGACTTGCGGGCGTAACAAATGAAACTAACAGACAACACAGCCGACGCTTACGTCGCTGCTAAGAGAACTGCGCTACACGTGTGCTTTGTGCTCGCTCTCGCGATCCCACAACTTCCATGTGTGTGAGAGCGGCGATAATAGAAAACGAGAGGGAGCGAGCAAGTGCGAGCAAGTTGAAGGAAGATGGTGATGCTTTTTGTGTTATGTACCTGCTTTATCTTTAGGTTCCGTGGTTTTGTTTCTGTCTCCTGGTTTTTTTTTTTACTTTTACCTGCATAAGCCAATTTCATAATTTTTGGAAAAATTCAATTTTCTTATATGTACTTGGTTTGTTGAAGTATGTATTGAACAACAACAACGCTGGATGGAAATGTTTAAAAATTTTAATGTTTCTCTTCCTGTGTCTTAAACTGGTTTTTTTAGTCTTACGCTTCAAAATGAAATTACAAATGCAGATAATGACGGCATTTACTTTCGATTAATCATCAATGAAATTCAAGATTCGCGCTACTTGTTCACCTGATAACACCTAACCAACACAATAAGGAACAAAGACTATGCCTGCACGCATATGTATGTACATATATACATACCTAGGTTCCGGTGACATATAAAATGTAATTAAAGTGCATAAATCAAGTTTGCTATGCAAACACAAGATAACAGCTGTTACAGCTGTGGAGCGGGTGGAGGAAGCTTTGCAGTCTGCCATGAACTCTGTTTGTTCGGGTCATTCAGCAGCATCCCACAGACTGCGAGCTGATTACACTTTATGTTAAAGAAAACATCAACGAAAACAACCGAAGTCAAAGCATCAACGCCAACGACGACGTGAGATTTTAACGGCGCTATATATCGTTGCAGGAGGGCACAAACAACACAAATACAAGGAAAACACACACACACACATACATACTAACGCACACGCACATGTTGCCAATGGACATTCCACACTTACGAACATACTTACGGGCGCACAAGCATACATTCATATCTCAGTTAAGCAAGCAGAGCCTACTTGAGCATACGCAAAATTTCAAGGCAACAACGCAGGCTAGTAAGCTCTTTAGATTTACAAAGTCAGGTACTTGTCTGTGTGGCTTACCGTATATTTTAAATTTTATTTTAACATTTGTCAGGCTGCTGTTTCGGAACAGCTGATGCGTGATCACACCACGATTACATTTCAGTAACAGCAACAACAACAAGTTATGATGTACATACATACTATGTATGATATTTTTGTCTCCCAGTTGGCAGCACCGGCCACTACGAACAGCGTTTTGCGATTGCATGTGTGCAAATGTACATACATATGTGTTGATGTATTGTTTTGGCCTGCACTTTGTTATTTTCCATTACGTTGCATTACGTCTACGCGCCAATTGTTTTGGACTCGCAAAAGAATTGAGCGAAAACGGAGACTAAGAGGCAGAAAAAGAAAGGGAGAGCAATAAAATATTGACAGTTGCAATTACCAACTACAATTTCTGAGAAAACTAATTTAGAAACGCGCTTAAAATATGTAAATTGATGCAATTAATTGTAATTTGGCCCGAACTGACGCACACACACACAAACAACAGACCACAAAAAATAACAACAATGGCAAGCACGGTAAAACAAGGGTTGCCTGCTGACGTTCAAAAAGAAAATGGCAGCAGGTGCAGAACTGCATTTGGCTGAAAAGAGAGAAAACTAGCAAAGGGGAACGGAAAGGGAACAAGATAGAAAGGCGACTACATAAACCAAATGCAACAAAAAGGGCGTATCGGTTGTTGCTTTGTTTGCCTATATGCATGTATATGTGAATGTTTTTTTCTTCAAATTATTTGTGCATATGCTTCCTAACTTTAACTACTATGATTCTTAATTTAAATGTGGTGCATCGCACTTACCTTTTAATCTTTAATCAATATTCACAATAACACGCCTGTATGTGTGTGTCTGTTTGAATGTGTATGTTTGTTTGTGGTGTTTTGGTTTTAATCAATTGTGAACGCTCACGAGCACGAAAGCTGCAAATGATTTGACATCAGCTGTGGTTATGTCCGTGTGCTTGTTTTTGTGTGTGCCAGCAGCAGCAGCAGCGACGTTGTCGTCTCAGTCCAAAACAAACGCTGCTGGTATCCAACTTTACCTTCTCCCTTCGCTCCCTTTGCTTCTCTTTCAGCGTCAGCGCCAGCTTTTTCCTTTTTCTTTTAATTAATGTATTCTTATTTATTTTTTATCGCACTGCTTTTGCCTGCTGTTTCGCTGGCTGTTTTTCTTAAATATCTGTTTTCGTTGCGTACAAAAATTTGTTCTTTTTGCAAAATTTGCCCAAATACTAGCCCGATGTATTTTTTATTTAAAAATGATGCGTTTTGTTTTACTTTATTTTTTTGTATTTTAATTTTTTATTGTTGGGCTTTTTGGGTGTTTCGTTTTCCCCCTTAATCTATTTCTTTGTCTATCACAATTGCGTTGTTGTTGCTGCTGCTGTTGTTGTTGGTTTGCTATTTGCTGCTGCTGTGCTTGTTGTTGTTGGCAGTTATATTTCGCGTTAATTTTTTGCCATTTACACGCTTCGCCTTTTGGCTTTTGTTATTGTTTATTATTATATTAATTGCACACACGTATTGTGTTGAATTACTTAAATTTCTAATTAAATTAATTGGTATAAAAATTAAATAACGCACTTTCGTAGTACTTCTTGCTTCTTCTTTTTAATAATAACAGAGACAATCACGTTAATAACATTTCTTGAGGTGTTTTTTACAGCGAGCAAAATTATGTTCACTTACATTCCGCTAAAGCTGGGGTTTTTAATCTATTGTTGTTTTATTATATATTTTTTGTGTAAAATTGTGTTGATTTGACTATGAATCACCAAAAATTGTGCTAAATTTAATTGAAAAACGGGCATTGGCATTTAAAATCAGCTGTAATCGATAGAATCTGTTAAATACACTGTTCACAATTGTCTGTTGTTGAGAACTGGTAATAATCGAGTGCACTACGTGAGCGGTGATTCTATTTTCACTCAAATTCGCCCATAGTGTTTGACTCTCGTAGTTAAAAAAGTGCAAAGTTGAAAAATTAATACCCGTGATTTTTTTCTAGGAAATCTCCCCAAAAAAGTCGAAATATTATTAGGATTAAGTAGATTAAGACCGTGGTGACGATTTCGTCACAGAAAATAATCACACACTCCGATATACTTACGGACATACTCTTTGAAAAATCGTCATCATTGGATATACATACACACATAGAAACAGATTTAGGCCAGGGAAACAGGCGGGGAACACACATTTCATTTACACACACACACACACACAGCATCATTTGTCCAAATTTTAAGATTCTATCTAATATATGTAGTTTATAATTTCTAATATATTGTACTTTTTGTATGTTACCTTAATTGAATTGTATTTTATATAAAATATAAAAAAAACACTAAACATAAACTAAAAACAAAACGCATAAAAAATGATCAACATCCAGACTATAGAAAATGTTGCCGACTGCACACCGCTCTATCTGCCGCATAGCTTGTATCTCAAGCCATTGGCCAAAATGCAAATATCAGTTGGATTGCCCGAAAAAATCAAAACAGGCAAATCCGTATCAAATTTGGAGATAATGGATAAGCTCAGCGCAGAGCTAAAGCCTGATAAGTTTCTGGTGCTCAAAGTAAGAATAAAAAAAAAAACACCAAAGGAGTTACAACTGATATCCATTAACTTATCTCTTGTAGGTTTCAAAGAGCACTGTCAACTACATACGCTTTGATGCGGAGATGGACGAGCGCAAACGATTGCGTTTAGCTGTTGACCGTTTAGACGGTGTATCACTGCGTTTGGCCGGTTTTAGTGAGCCGTTTCGAGTGCGATGCACTGAAGCAAAGGATGATTTTCCCACGCGTCATGATTGGGACTCGTATTTTCGTGACGCCCGCAACATGGACGAGATGAAGGCGGGCGAACGACCCGATACAATTCATTTTACGCATCTGCCTGTACGATGGTTTTGTCCGCGTCACGCCGAGCACGATGAGCAGGTGAAGCCCAGCGAGAGCATCTTCAAACGGATGTTCGAGAAATTTGGGCGAGTTCGCGCCGTCGACATACCTATCTGCGATCCATATAGAAAGAGCATGCAGGCAGAGATAAGTGGCATGCGAACGTTTAGCTTTGAACAGGATGTGCTTTTTGAGGCGTAAGCTATATTTGAAAATAAACTTAAAAAAGAAGGGAATTTGACAATATCCACATTTTCAGTTATGTGCAGTTTGAGGAGTATTCAAGCTTTGTTCGCGTCATGGATGAGTTCCGGAGCACCAAGCTGGTGCGCAAGTTTGTGGACAAGACACAGGCCGTCAATATTAACGTTAATTTCGATAAGCAGAAACATTTAAGCGACTCACATATACAACGACGCGAACGTATGCGAAAACGCTGCACAGCCAAAGCCCAAGCCGAGGAGGAGGAACGCGAGCGTGAAAAGAAGAAACAGGCCGAACAATTGGAACGTGAAAGGTTTGAAAATATTTGTTTGTACCTTTACATAGACAATCAACGAAACAGTAAGATTTAATTGATCTCACACTAAATTCAAGAAACTTGAAAATTCCCACTTTTCCTCAAGCATCATAAGCTGTTATTTTTGATTGGATAACATTTAAAGAGAAAGTCTTTTCGGTTTCATTTGTTGTTTACTTATCTTAACTTATCTTTACCGTGTGTATGTCTTATATATATATACATATTAATGGTGTGGCGAGTTACCAAGTCTTTTGAATCTTCTAGACAAAACGGTCGATAAGTTCTTTTAGCTAAATATAAAAAACAAAATACAAAACAAAGCAAAACCAAAAACCATGTGTGCAAAATTGCACTACAAATTTACAGGCAAAAACAAGAGCAATTAAAATCAGCCGAGTTGGATAAACAACGCGAGCGCGAAGAGAAGCGTAAAGAAAAGCATTTGAAAAAGATACAGGAGCGTGGCCAAGTTGAAATCTCACAAAAGATTCGGATCGAGGAACGCAAATTGATGATAGCGCAACGCAAGCTCGAGAGCATACGCATCCTGGAACAGGTCTTTGAGCGCATACAGGTGAATAAACCAATATAGCCAACTCAATATCTTTTTTTAAAAGCATTTTCTTTAATTTTTGCAGCTTAAGCAAAAGGAAAAATCACATCGTGCCAAACATAATGACGCCAAGGATATACAACGTGGTCGACTGGTGGAAAAGTACAAGACTGCCACAGAGAAGCTGGTCTTCGAACAGCGAAAAATTGTACATGAAATTAAAACCAATACACCACTCCTGGGTCTGCTTAGGAGCAAGTCCACAAAGATGACCGGCCGCGCAGCCAGTAGTGAAGACGATGAAATCTCAAAGCATAAACTGAATGGCAACATTGCTGGGGGCAATGCGGCAACAGCTCCTGCAGCTGCACCAGCAGCCCTTAATCCTTTTAAAGCTGTGACAGCTGCTCTCGCAGCTGGTGCAGTTCCGGGAGCAGCAGCAGCAGCAGCGGCTGCCTATAGCGCTGAGGCAGCTAGCGAATGGATGCAGTCGCTGTCCATGTTTGGTTATGGCATGGCACCAGTTTTTCCTGGTGCGGCACTTTACCGTCCGGCGGGACCACCGCCATTTGCTGTGTCTAGCAATTATCGCGGCTTTGCGCCTCGTCCACGTGGCCGGGGTCGTGGAAGGGGTATACGCGGCAGTCGTGTTGGTTACGATGGTCATTCCTCCTCCTACTACAATCCTAAGCACTATGATAATGAACGTTATGAAGAGGATGACGGCAACGATGGCTACTATCATAAGCCATCACGTGGCAGGTGAGATTAACGAGCTCTTAGTTTCAACAAATGTTGTAAATATTATTGTTTTGTTGCAGAAATCGTTCACGCTCAAGCTCCTATTCCCGCAGTCGCAGCCGCTCACGTGGGCGACGGTAAGTAAACCTTATATATACTTACTTTTACTGTTTTTGTTGAAATGCATATGTTTATATGTTTGATATAGACTTATTTGTCGATCCAGGCGCTCTCATTCGCGCAGTCGCAGCCGCAGTCGTTCAAACTACCGCAAGTCGTCCTATTCATCTCGCTCCAGGTATGTATATGTATGAATGCAAACTTTTAATTTCCGTTGTATAACAATTTGAATATTTTCGTGGTAGACGCAGTCACAGTCGCTCGCATTCGCGTAAAAGGAGTAAATCGCCTGTGCAGCGCAAGAATCGGAAATTGGCGTCCACACGACGTTCCCGTTCCAGCAGCTATTCACGTTCCCGATCCCGAACACACTCTAATTCACGGCGAGAGCGCCGCAGCCGCAGCCGCAGTGGTAGTCGTAATCGTAGTCGCAGCCGCAGCAAATCATCAAAACGCATTGTCCTTGAGGCTGATGAGTTGGTGGCATCAGCCGAAAAAATACAGAGAACCATTGAGCAGCACACCAAGGATCAACTTCGCGAAGAAGTGCGTGAAATCAGGCAAAACTTTCGACATCAGCGCAAGCAAGATAATCATGCAAACTCAATTGCTGATTTTGATGTAATGGAAGCTTTGGACGAGGGCATTAAAGCTAGCGATGTACAAGATGCGGATGAAGGACATGGAAGCAGCAGTAGCAAGCGAAGCAGTCGTCGCAATTCACTGACCGCATAGCAGAATTGTTTAAGCTAATTTATCGATTTATAAGTGACACACTTCAAATTAAATAATAAGTTAACAATAACCATTAAGTACCGAAGTACTGCGTGTCTATTGGATTTTAGCTTTTTGACTGTTCCAAAATATGATGGCACCACGTTGTTTATATCTGTTAAGTGTGTTTGTAGTTATTTCTTAGCTTGATAGTATGATCGCTTAAATTTTACAATTGGGCCAATTTAAATTATTCAAAAAGAAACACGTACGATAAAATGCGGCGGCATGCCAACAACGGTTGCAGTCGCCTTCTGCAGTAATATCGAATGACCCAATTATCGCATTGATTTGCTGTTATCGATGCTGCCCGTCCAACAATACAAGAAACCGCAGTTACATTTTACGCGCATTTGTGTTTTCTAACATTTCTAAATTAATATAAATTGTGTTAAGCATAATATGGAGTTGACTGTGACAAGCCAAGTAAATATTTTTGTTTGTTTTGTTTTTTGTATATGTTTTGTTTGCTTAAAAAACGTGCCCTTAGAATGTGTGTACTTGTGTTTTGTGTTAATTGAGTTTTTGGTCGGCGCATCTTGGCAGACTAAAACCGTCTGTTGTTTCGGCCCCGATTTCGGCCATTGCCGCCAACACCTCCACTCGGGCCGCCATTATTTGTACGTCTTCGACGTTGCTGACCACC
Organism: Scaptomyza polygonia; assembly: GCA_035044585.1. Lineage (NCBI taxonomy): Eukaryota > Metazoa > Arthropoda > Insecta > Diptera > Drosophilidae > Scaptomyza > Scaptomyza polygonia. The sequence goes on from JAWNNU010001547.1 coordinate 23,967, forward strand.
GTTGTTATTGTTGTTGTTGGCACCCTTCTGATATTGATCACGATCGCGATCGCGATCGTTAAAGTTGTCACCGCTATTGTTTCCATAGCCATTTTGATTGGTAGAGTTGCCACTTCCATTGCCATTGCCATAGTTGGGCCAGGGTGCATTTGATGCCCAGGGATTGGGTCGATTTGTATCTTCGCGCGAAGCCGAATCCATGGGTGAACCGCTACCATAGCTTGAGGGTTCGTCAATGAACTCGGTTTTGGGATGTTGAGCTTTAACAGACAATAGGGACGGCAGGAAGGGTTTCTTTAGCAACAGAAGCTCGCGTACGCACACCAATTGTGCATTGTGTTGGCGTGGTTCAAAGCGTGATTTTTTCAGTGGCGGCGACAGCTCGCTTCGGGCCTGTGCGTTCTCCAATGTGGGCGATAGTGATCGGGAACGCTCTCGTTCTCGTTCTCGCTCTCGCATTGGTACGACATCGCACAGCTCCTCGAGTTTGCCAGCATCAATATATTTGTTCAGATACTCGGCGCCTTGGCGAATTGCGCCCATCAGTCGCGAATCGGGATGCACACGTATAAAGCGTCCGTATACAAAAACGCCAACAATTGTCTGAGGATCAAGGCCATTGAGCATGCCGCTGGCGAGAATACCCTCGAGCGTGTTCTCGCTGATCTGCTGGTGAGTGAGGCCGTTGCTCGAGTCTTTGGATTCCCGCGCTGCCAGCTCGTCGTGTATGCTGAGCACACTCGGATCATCGGCTCTTCGAGGTCCCGCCCATTGCACCTGAAAATTGCGTGGAATGGGCTTTGTGTAAGGCACCTTCTTATCACCGCCCATCCTACTTAAAGATCCAGCATCCAGATCCAGGCCCGGAATAAAGCCCTTATCGGCCGTTAGGCTCTCAGTGAACTCAACCTTGTCCTCGGGTCCCATGCCCGGAATAACAGCATCATCTAAAAATGATTCATGCGATTCGTTTGACATGTTAAGATATTTAGATTTTCCACCAAAACCTACCGTATTCGCATTCATCGAGTGCAGCTAAGCTGGCAGGAAGCGTATTGAGATTGTACTTGTCCCTCATCAAATCTCCGGGTCGATTGCGTGTCCAGAATTTGATAGTATGATCGTTGGAGCCAGAGCACAAAATGTGACCTAGTGGATGCCAGGCAAGTGTCCACACAATGCTGTCATGTGCCGTCTCAACACTTCCAATTTCTTTATCCGTGCTGTAATAGTTGGAATTTAAGCGATTCATTCTTAACAATAATGATTGATGAAACGAACCCCACATTCCAAAAGAGTATGGAGCCATCAGAGCCGCCCGAGCAAAATAAGCCCTCGTGTACAGGATGCCAGGACACTGAGCTAGCCTCCTTTTTATGACCACGAAAAACCTGAACCTCCTCGCGCAGATTACGTATATCAAACAGTTTGAGCAGATGATCACGTGACGCTGTAACAAGCCAGTTTCCATTATCATTCCATTTCAGATCCATAACGGTCGATTTATGCGCATGTCTGTAAGATTAAACACAATTTTTTAAATGAAATGAGTAAGAGAAAATACTTAATCGTTACTTACAGTGTGGCAAGGGCAATGCCGCTTTTGGGATCCCAGATTTTAATCGGTTGTTGGTTATCCTTGCTTCCGCTTACAATCATTGCCTTTTGTGGATGCCAGTGTACGCATTTAACATCAGCGCCGTGTCCTGCGATCCAAGAATTTAATTCAAGTTATAGCTGTGCTAGTTTTTTTGTTTGTTTTGTTTTTAAGTTTCGTACTTACCGCGCAGCACACGCTCTTCCTGGCAGCGCATAAAGTCCCAAATGCGTAAAGTTCCATCATCGCTGCCACTGACAAATTTACTATCCGTGGGACTGAAACTACATACGTTGTTGTTGTTGTTGTATTGGGTCAAATTCGAGAGACGGCGAAGTTAGAATATGGAAACGAAACACAAGTACAATATATATATGTGTGTGTGTTTGTGTGCAATGAAAAATTAAAGTATGCAACTGTTCGCATAAGAGAGCGGGCGCTCTGTTAATCAGTTGCTCTCCCTTTTTTAGCAGCTCAAACATGAGCAGCAGCATCAGCAGGCGTCAAAGAAAACACTCGAACCCCCGAATTTTCACAAAAAAATTTTGCTTTTAGCATTTTATTATATGTTTTTGGTTGCGCGCCAATAATAATGTGCAAAGATTGTGTTTGGTTCAGTTTTATCTTTGTTTGCCTTTATTTGTTATTGTTTGTATATATTTTCTTTAGGTTTTAAACACAATTTTGATTAAGTTAATTTTTTAGTCTTTAATAGAGTTAAACTTAAAGATCACAGAGACTATGTAAATACAACAAATTTCTTACACTGATTTGCACGAATAACTTAAAAGTCTTGACTAGAAAAACTCAGTGGAAAATAATGTGCGCGCAACTATTAACTAGCAAAATGTATAGAATCTAAACAGATCTGGCGTGTTGCTCAATTGACGTTTTTATTGATTCAGTTTGCAACAGCCCCGAAGAAAGAACACACAAGCACAACAAAAACACAAAAAAAAAAAACCGAATCGGCGAATTGTTCAAACTGTTAATTAAAACGACACAGGGGCCAAGGTAAACGATGGCGAGGAGAAGAACAGGTAAAGCTACCGATGATGCTAAACTGCAACAACAACTTCCACTGCAACTGCGCAACTGTAAACAAGATAATCTTGGGTGGTTCGGTGGTATCCTCATGCGTGCAACAACGACGGCTGCGAAATGGTAAGTACTACTAATACAAATTACAATCATTATGCAATACCTTATTCCCCTAATCGCCTCCTTGTGCGCTTGATACATCTTTACATTGTTCATGTTCGATTGCCAGTATTTCACATAGCCGCCATGATCACCCGTCACCATCCAGCTGTCATTATGCGACCAAACCATTGTACGCACCGAAATGTCGTGGGCCTAAATAATATTTGATGCGAGTTGTATTAGCTGAGTTTATACTTTAACACCACAAGCACTCACCTGGAGAATAGTTTCAAAGTTAAAGGTGAGGCCGTTCCAAAGCGTAAATTCGCCAGAACTCGCGCCTGTTACCAGTCGTCTGCCCTCCGGCGTCCATGCAAGCGTAAAGATCGGACAGCGCATTTTGTTTGTGGCTGTTTTTACAAAACGTGTCGTAATCGCATTTGCAGGGTTATCCAGATAGCTAGAAGGCGGAAGCATTTGCGGCACATAAATGCTATCCGGTTGCAGTGCCAGTCGATCCCGATAATCGCGTTGCCATAGCCGTGCCTGCGCGCAAATAACAAGATCATTAAAAAAAAGCCCAAAAGAATTACAGAAGTGTGCCTGGTACCTCCAATGCCTTGATAATGGACGCATTGTAGTCAACCGTTTTACGCATAACGCTCTTACGTAGTCGCTTGCCGTCAAAGTCATCTTGTGTCATGCCAAAGGGACGCTGAAAACCACCGGGCATAAAGGGTTTAAAATGATTGTAGCCCTGCTTGCCGGCTCCATGATGGGGATGATAGTGTCTGTAGTGCTGTCCTCCCATTGATGGGGGAGGCATCGATGTAAAATTTGTGGCCAGCGCCGAGGGCGCTGTCAACAGCTGTGGTGGAGGTTGTGATACGTCCATTGCAGTTGAATAATAAACCTTTGGGTTTGTTATTGCTTTGGTCCTTTCTCCTTGTTTTGTTGTTTTGCTGAAAATTTGTTACAGAACCGAGTTGTGTTAAAAATGGCAGTGAACTAGTTCCACTGCGATTGTCGCATAATGCTACGATTTGCAGGATTTTGCAATGTTTTAAAAACATTCAAGAATGCATGTTACTTCCCTTGGTTGGGTAATGCATTAGAAGTGCAACTATTTTAGTTAGTAATAACTTAATTTGCAACTGTATATAACCAGAAATACATTAACTTTAACACACACACACACTCACACATGCCTAAATATATTCGCAGACGCATGTGAAACGTGTATAGATTATTTTGTATGTCCTATTAATTCCAGTCGTTTACAAGCTATTAACTTACTTGTCCTTTTATTGCTTATCCATTGTTTGTACCAGCCTATTTGAATGATATTTACCAACTTAGTTAATTTTTTTTTAATTGGTTGCGTGGATTAGAGTTGCGCTGAACCGTTCGGGGTAAGTTTTATCAAACAATTCGTCGAACGGAACGAAAGAACTAATATTATGGCTGACGCTCATGTAGTTCAATTAGATATGTTGACTTATTAATATATTTCGTTATACTTCTAAAAACAGTTTTAACAACTGTCATATAATAAATAATAAGTGACGATTAATTAAATTTATATATATTAGTAAATTTATGTCTATAATGAATTTAAATAAATCCAACTAGTTCATTACTCATTGTTTACAAATTAATAACAGTGTGTTAACAGAGCGTGGGAGTAACATACAGAGACAACGATGGCAATAGTCTAATTGCGGACAACCGATATTTTCATGCTATCATCGATGAGTTTGAATGGTAGACAAAATGTATCGATTAAACAACTTGATTTTGGTACAAACCGGGCTTTGGCGCTAACAACTTTTATATACAAATGCGCTTGCGTTTGTGGTCTCAGTAGGTCGTCGTTCGTTGTTGAGTTCATATCAGTCTTGAGTTCTTCCGTTAATATTATTGGCCGTTGAATTCAAAAAGCTGTGAAGAGCACTGTGTAAATTTACTTGCTTAATATTTGTGCAATATTTGTGTGTTTAAATAACTAAAAATAACTGACTAAATCAATATAATTTATCTTTAACAGCTAAACAGCGTCTCGTTAACATAAAAAATACAACAAATTTCATCGGTCATTTGCACCAATATTGTTAAAACGGTCAACATGCAAACAGTCATTAAGTAAGTTGTTGTATTCGCCAAACAATCATCCTCGACATATTGATTATTAAAAAATTTTGTTATTTAATTTATTTACTTTAATTATTCTTGTTCTCTCTCTCTCTCTCTTGGGAGTCAGTTTCACTTGCCTACCAGTTCCCAATCCATTCCCATTCGAATTTAAAGTTTATGTTGGCGCGTCAAAACCAAAAAAAAAAAGGAAAAAAGAAAGTTGAGCATGTTTATTATAAACACGTTCCGAGTAGTTCGATTTGGAATCAAAAAAAAAAGTTATAAATAAAAACTGGATGTAGCGTCTTGCCTTTTTCTACTTAAAAATGTTAACATAGAGTTTTGATTCGTTGACAGTTAGCTGATTGCATTTATAATAAGTCATAATTGTGTTTCATAAAATATTTAAATTCCTCTTAACAAATAACCAAAAGGAAGTACTTATATACGTTCTTCCCGTACTACTAATAATAATAATAATAATAATAACTCGATAGCCCTTGTCCTATATTTATTTTTTGTCAACAATTGCTGTCGTGTTTTCATGTCAGAGAAAAAAGATTTTTTTAAAAAAAAGAGAAGCATGCAACTATTTTATTACATATATTGTTACTACATTTATATATGTATATAACCAACATATTCAATTACAATTACCGTTTTATTGTTCAAGCAATGTACAAAAGATTATTTTGTATGATTTGTTTAAACATTAGTTCTCACGTACCTTTTTTTCTATAAATGTATAAATATGCATGTGCATATAGCAAATCTGGGTATTTGCTTAGATATTTTTACATGATTCTTTGGAAATGACGTTAGGCAAAAATCTCATTATTTCCGTCAATAACAAGCGAAATAGGAATTTAGTTTTTTTCAAAATTTTTGTAAACCAATATGAAACAGTTTTTAAAACTTAAAACCAGTTTTTGATTTTATCAGAGAACTTTAAGTTGTTTAATATAAGTCAGCTGCATTTTGCCGCTTTCTTTTGAGTTGAGAGCTCAGTATAATTAAGCCATTAATCGTTAGCATAACTTAAATACAGTTTTTTTTCTTTTTTATTTGTTTTAATACAGCATACATTAATGTGTGCATAAAAATTAATATTTATGTGCGTTTGAGCTAAAAGTTTGAACTGTCATCTCTTAAAGGCAAATAAACTCCGCACAGTAAAAGCCTTTGTATATTTTCACCATAAAAAAAAAGTCACACCTATGCATATGGCTGAAACTATCTTACGGGTTTAACAGCTTTTGACTTATTCTACAACAGATAATTTGGTTTATTTGTTTTAAGCGGTATTTAGGCCAACTAAATCAATGTGAAATCAGCCCCAGAACTAAAATGTTACTTCGATTTTTTGTTGTTGTTCAATAAATAGTGTGTATGTGTTTGTGTGTGTGTGTGTGTGTGTGTGGGTTTGAGTTGTGCGATTGTTGCAATTGAAGTTGCAGTTGCAGTTGCTTATTTGCACAAATTGCATAATTAAATGCACGCAGACCTTAACGTGGTCAGCAGTTGCAACCAACGGCAACTCCAATTATGGTCACTGATTTGGCCTCATGCGTTTTTCGTTTTTCGTTTTTTCTTTGCGTTTCTTTTTGTTTAGTCGAAGGTGAAGCTCTTGCGGTTGAAATCTGCCACGCCCCCAAGACCTACATACCCCAATACAAATAATGCACACCCATCTACAATATGCATATATTTTTGTAGTTTCAGGCATTATTGTGTTAGCCATAAATACATATTTACATAGATATGTGAGCATTTTGATGAGTGTTTAACTTGATTAAAGTACGCCATCGTTAAGGCATTTTATATCCAGATATTATTGTTGTTTGTTGCTGTAGTTGTGTTGCTCAATAATCAGTTGACTCATCTCCAAAGCTCACTTTCACACACATGCTCTAATTGTGCGGACGACAATAAACCGGCTATTAAACGTAAACAAATATTCAACAGCCAATGATAAAGTTTTTTGACTCCAAACAGTGCTTTATTTTTGCCTGAGTGTAATGTGCTGCCTTGACCGACAAATAGAAGTATTTGTTGGAGATCGAAGTGCCCTTGCAACTTTTCGAGACTTTGTGCAAAATGACGAAGGAGAAGAGAAACAGTTCTTTTACTGAAATACTTTTTTTTTGTGTGTGATACAATCGAACTTCCATTAAACGAATTTCCATGGTTTCGTTATAGAGAGAAAATTTGTAATTTATGATTTAACCAAATTTCAGTGTTCTGGAAATGAACGCGTTATTTAGAATAGTTAGTTATATGAAGGGTTCGACTGTACGTAAAAAGATATTAGATATTTTTAGCCAGTTTCAAAAACATTTTATTATTTTCTTCTTTACGTTTTGTTTGGTTTTGATCACTTTTGGAATTCCTTCCTTATGGGCGAACATAACATCAATTCTTGAAAAGCAGGCCAAAATTAATACCCGCAAAGAAATGTAAATAAATGCCTTGTCTCCAATCATGATGCGTAATTTTGCAGGAAGTTTTGGGAGCGTGTAGCGCACGTAATAGGCCCGGTCTTTGACTTCTTAACAGCTTAATCAGCTTTATTACCCATCCCCCACACACATAATAAACAACAACAACAACAAGCATTTGTCAAGCCAATGATTGATGTTGTCAAGCTCCGCTCTCGAAACTCAGGTACCAGTTGCTCTTTCATTAAAAGGAATTATGTGTACTCGTTTGAATGTTTTCTTCTTGTTGATTTTTGTGGTCGTAATTGTGGAGGATGACTGAAACCGGGAAGCGTAGAAATTTTGTACGTGCTGTCGTGTCAGCGCTTATAAATTCGGGCACGCGTCGGAGGAACTCCCTGAGAACTTCCAGAAAAACAACTGAAAAACAATTCGTTTAAAGAAGCCGCTTATTGTGTTAAGGCGGATAAATTCTTTTCAATAAAGTTATTAAAATAAACTTTGCAATAATTCTTTTGAAAACTTATAATAAATTTAAGGAACTTCTCTTGCAACTCTTACAACTTTTTATCACTTATGTTATTCAATTTTTTTTTTTATGAAGAATTTGCCAACAATAACACTTCACAAATTTAAAGTTTGTGTATTAATTATACAATATTGTGAATGCAAATAATTGTATGCAATGTTTTTGAGGTCATTATATATATGGTGAAAATTTCTTTGCCCTTTGTTTCGATTTTATTTATTACAGTAAATAAATGCCACACGCATATTTAATTATATGCCTTGCCATTGGCGTTGTTGACAGTATTTTGTTAACTTTTAAAGCTGGGCACCCGTCCAAAAATTAGTCAAAAAATATTTCCATTTCGTTAGCATGCAAAACGCACCTCGTTATAATATCAATGAAAAACTTTGCTCAGACATTTTGACATATGGCACAGCCTTCGCTGTCTCGGTTTTATCACTTACTGTTATTTTTGTTTTGTTTTTGTAACTTAACATTAATTTAATTTATTTTTTATTTATATTTGTGTTTGGCAACCATGCATTATGAGCGTTATTTATGGTGGCCGCCAATGCTAATGGAACGAAAGCAAACTGCAAAACTGTCGCTGCAGTTGCGCCATTAGGTTTCCGTTTGCTTTTCCTGGCCTCCTGGCGGCTGGCTATTAAAGGTAGTAGCAAATTAAGTGGCACAGCTTCCTGCCACTCCCTCTTACCTCTTACTCTTTACGCCTTATTTTGTAACACTCTCTTTCCCTCTTTGTGGCAATTGCATGGTCGACATTTTTTTCCTGTTGGCAAATTGCTTGCGTCCTGCTGATAAATAGATTTCAAAGCCCCATCAAAGACCTTGAATTATGCGACTTAGGGCCAAGCTCAATAAATATGACTTAATTATAATGCAGTGTGCACATTAAAGTTTAAACAAACAAACAGACGGAATAGAAATTTTACAGAAATGTTGAAGGAACCCTTGGCTTTAAAAGGCATGAGATAATATGATCATCTATTAAGTACTTAATTTAAACGCTGTGTAACAAGATAATTAAGCAAGTTTTGTTAATTGTTTTGACTTTTTGGTGTGTATTTGCTTTTGTTATTTGTGCGAATATTATAATTGAGCTATGTATTTTGACCAAATAGAGTTTATTGATTGGAATGATTCAGTCAAACAGCTAATCAAACAACGTTGAGAAGTTTATATTGCAAACCAGTTGCACATTGTATTTATTTTAATATTAATTAATACAATGTTGTTAATATTAATGGTAATTTAGCAGCCAGCAAATTGGGGATCTATCTTTGTTTTTTTAATTAAAACTTTATTCAAACTTTATCCATAACCCAGACAATACTATCCGGTTAATCTGGACTTGAAAGTCAATTCAATTTTAAAAAAATTACTCATCTACACTAACAAGTTCTAAATGAAACAAAAAAGGCTAGAAGAAGGTTATAACAAAAATGAGCACAAATCAATGCTGAATGTATATTTTTCGTATGCCACAAATAAAACATAATTATAAACGTTTATTTACACTCATAATTAAAAAAAATCGTGTATTTTTAATAACAAAAAATACGACCTTCCAAATCAGCAGATTCACACTTCTTTTTTTTCGTTTTATGGTGATCAGACAATAAAAACCAAAGTTACATAAGAATTTACTTGACACATATGTCCACAAAGCCCATTTGTAGAATTGAGCACCCGAAATTTGTGTTGTTTTTTTGGTTTCGCTTAAATAAAGAAAACAGTGATTAAATAACTAAAATTTCCATATGAGATACTTTCAAAACACTCATTCTTTGAGTCTTCAGTCTTCAGGCGTTACTAATTTTTTTTAATTAAAGTTCGTATTTGCAATGTTTTGGTTTTAAATACTTTTGTACAGACGTTATCGATGCATATGGGATGCATTTGTGTAAACCTCTTGCCGTGTTATCATCAATATAAAGTTAGCTGCTCAAAATGCGTTGCGGCTGCATTCCGTTAGTTTGTTTTTAATGAGCGCACACGCAGTTACTTAAATGATACAATGACAGCTCGAATATTGCGAGCAATTAAAAAAATCTACTCTACAAGCAGCGACTAAAACAAAACAACAACCAACACTTTGTCCAAACACACACACACACACACAGTAAATAATATGTGTGTGGTGTTTGTGTATGTTTGTCTCATCTTATAGTACTAGTATCTCGGGCCCAAGTCAGGCGTAATTAAAATGTATTAGGTAATTGTGTCTGTGGCACAAATTAACACTTTGAAGGCAATTTGTCGCTGGCTTTTTTTTTTTGTTTTGTTTGGGCTTTACGAATATCACAGCAGCCAACAATAACAAATTTAACCGAGAAAGTCAGACAGTCAACAGCACAAAGGCCATTACATCTAATGATGGATAAACCCATCGTCATATGTTACATTTTTTTGTCATTTTTGACATGCCAAAAAAAATATTAAAAAAAAAACTAGTTTTACTGCTTATTATTCTGAGCCAAATAAAAAAGCTTTTAATAACAATTTGTCAATTTTAGTTTATGTTTATCTTAGACACTAACTGTTGCCCCTAGAGTGAACAAATGACTGTTTTTATCTTTCGGATGTGAATTTTGAAAAAAAACACGCAGCTTACGTTTTAAGTTCCCTCCAACAACTATCTCGAAAAATTACTAGGTTGAAAAATTCAGTAGTTGATTAGTAGACTTATCGAATACACCCCTTTAACAGTCTGTTGATGAAAACTTTTGAATAGACGAACTGCTATATAACGAACTTCCGTATAAAAAAGTTTTCTATTTAACGAATTTATTTCCAAAACCCTGCAATTAGGTTCAATCAAAAACTCATTTTATAATACGAATTGTCTCTATGTCGTAGTTTTTTTTTTACATGTCGCCTTGAGACTCGATCTTTGGAAGTTCGACTCTATATGTATCTTATTATGCCATTAAAGGTATAAAAAAGGAATTGTGAATGCCACTTAAAATTTTTTAAGGATCTACAAAAACATAACTATTGTAATGTCTTGTGTCAATCACAGTATAGAATATTAATAACGAAAGAAAAAAAAAAAAAAACAAAATGACAATCCATGCCTAAAACAATCAGAAATGTATAAAAATAGAAAATACTGTCAAAATTTACTTAAAAAAAAAATCGTAACTTTTCAAGATTGAGTGACAGACTATTCAATAGTGGATACTTTTTTTTTTGACAGTCAATGAAGTATATTAAAATACGCATCAATAACCCAAAAAATGTGAACAAAGTTGCCAAATGACTTACACATATAAATACACACACATATGAGAGTGTGTGTGTGTGTGCGTAGGTGTTGGTGACGCTGGTTGTTGGCGACGGCAGAGTGTCACGTCAATGGCAAAAACGCCGCCTGCACTTGACACATTTATTGGGCCAACTCATAGACAAAAGCACAGCTTGACACGCCCCCCAATAGCGAACAGTGAGCGGTTTGAGCTGTTTCAGCGTCACTTGCACATACTACCATATACCACCATATACTATAAAGATGCCAGCACCTGAGCTACATAAAACTAAATTTATTTAGATATGAATACCTTTATACTTATATACGAATATATACAATCAAACCCACACACACACACAGACACTCTGTGCTGCAAAATCAGATACAGATACAAATAGAGGATGTTGTTGGTATGTAGGTGCTAGTGTTTGCTTGTGTGTGTTTAAGGGCTGTTGATATCGCTGATAAGACTAAAGATTGTAATGCCTGCCCCTGCTACTTGCATAAGCACAGCGAATACTAACTAGGTAACAATTGCAACTGAGACGTGTTCTTAAATTGGGGATCGGGTCGTGATTTGCGCATGCGGTGAGAGTGCTTTGTGTGTGAGTTTTTTTTTTTTTTGGATTTGCTTAAGTTGAAAAGGAAATGCCGCTGCTGCTGCTGATTTGCTGTTGCAAAGATGCTGCCAACGTTGGTTGATGTTGCACGATTTGCATTTAACTAATTGTTTTGGGTTTCTTAAGTTGTTAAGCATCGGGCAAGACAATCAAACCCATAACTGACAAACACTATTCATATTTTAATTAAAATTCATAATCCGCTTCAATATTTTTGGATCGTTACAGCATTCACAAATTGTTGACTGTCTAATAAATTGTTACTTACCACAAATCACAAGCCGTTAGAGCTAGAAAACAATTTCCTTTATGTGACATAAGTTGGAAAAAAATCTGTTAACGCAAAATGAGCATTTTTGACAAAGAGTATGATTTGTTTAATGACGATTTCCGATCAGTTAGCGGCAATTTATTAATTAACTCAAGTGTACGTCAGTCACGAAATTCCACTTCAAACATATTAGGTAAAAGCTAAAATTTTGTACATAATATCCTAAATATATCCAAGTACTTTGTTAAGTTAAACTTAAAATGTAAATTCATATCCAATATATATTTGTTTGTTTTCCGCACAATTATTATTCGATATGCCATTCAACTTCCAGCTTCCAAATTTACATAATGAACGCTCAAATAATAAGTCAAAGTGCACAAAAAAGCGTATAACATACGCGATTTATAAACTGGTATCATTAACTTTTTTTTTGTTTTAATATTTTGTTACGTTGACTTCAATTATAAGAATTGACTTTAATACAGTTTGTTAACATTCAAGAATAAATTTTACAAATGCTTTCAATTTAGGGTCGAATAAGTGATTAAGTAAACCATATCGTGTAACCATTTAAATAAAATGCACAAATTAGCAAAACATATATTTTGTATTTATTATTATTTTTTTGTTTATGCCAATGCATGTCATTTGGTTTCATTGCTCACCCGACGTGACTTTGTTATTGTTGTTGCTGTTGTTTGTTGGCGAAATGTTCCATTTGTGCCGTTAACAATAGCAAAAAGGTTCAGCCGCATTAAACAAAATAATTGCTTTGGAAAACAAGTAGCAATCGTACATAAATTTGCTTTGCTCATGTTGTTTTTACTGTGGCTCATAAGCAATCTGATTGCAATGAGCCAAAGATTAAACATTTTCCGAATATATTGCAGAACACTTCTTTGTGTACAAAAAAAAAAAACTGACCTTGATCCACTTTCCTAAGTGTTTTTAACAAAAGTTACTTCACTTTCATTAAATTCAAATTAAGTAAGTATAACCTCAAAAAAGTTTTAATGTAGAGATACAATTTTCTGCCAAATTTGCTTAACTGTATAAAAACAGAAGCCATACAAATTTTAAAAACAATATTAATTTTTTTTTTTTTGTACCTTTATTTACCAAAAGCAAAACAAGTTTATTTTGTTTTTAACTTTAACTAGTCCTCGTTCTTAAAAAGCTAATAACAAGATAAATATTTTTAAAAAAAGTATTGAAAAATTGGCCAACAGATTTTGATGATTTTTTATTAACAAATAAAAACAAATGATATTAAATCAACCATAAATAAATTGATTGAGCCTGGTTTAATCGCTAATTAAAGCTGTTGCGTCTACTATCTGCAATAGCAACATCAACAGCTCGTTACTTCAGCAAGGGGCATCATTATTTTATAATTTTCAGCAGTAATTGAAGCGTGCTAAAAACTCATCAGCCACGGAAATTGTTTGCCACTAAACCATTGGCTAACATTTACGTATATCTGTGGTTTTGTGTGTGTGTATGTGTGTGTGTTTATGGGTGTGTTTTTGTTGTGGCTCTCTCTCTTTCTCTCTCACTCTCTCTTGTTTTATTTTTTTGGTATCTTGGTCGCTAAAAAGACAAACGCTAGTTGATTCCAACTTTTTAAAGTGGCCCACAAAATGTAACCAGTTTTCAATGACTTGTCGATATATCTATTTTGGTTACAACCAACAACAACTCTTGCTAAATTTTTGAACACAACCAGGCCTTTACATATCGGAAGGAAGTTGTCAATTAACAGAGACTGCCTTAACCGGTCCAAACAATTATGACTTGTGTAATAGCTAACAACAAAGTTTTGGATATTTTAACTTAACTTTTTAAAATAAAATGTCGCACCTAAGCTTAAATTTAGCTATCTAAATTTTGTTGCTGCCTTGCGGCACAGGGGGCAATGTTGATAAACAACTTTGAAGCCCCACAAACACACACACAAACACACACGCACACACGAAAGATAAACGAGATGGCCAACGGTTGATAGTCGAAGAAAAAGTGAATTGATTATAGCGACAAAAATCGAGAGAAAAAAATTAAAACAACAACTTAAAGTGAAATTAACTTTTACTCATTGGGGGGTCATCGCAAATGTTTTTAAATTAAGATTTATGATATTATCTAAACGTGTTTTTGTTTACTATTTTATTTTGCAGGAATCCGAATTGGTGGTGCCGACGCACAAAGCTTGAGAGAAGCCTGCTTATATTGAGCGGTATATTGTTTCTAGTCGCCGTTTCGGCTTTTGGCCTATGGATCTTTGAGGTTCTGAAGCCGTTGGCTGGACCGGGGCCTCATCAGCCAGAGCCACCACCACAGGCGACTGCATTGCATGGCGATAGCACCGCTATGAACAAAGTGCCAACTGTTGTCGGTGTCAAGGGTAAACTGGAACCGGAGATTGTCTGCCTGACCAAGGAGTGCATACACACTGCCTCCAAGGTGTTGAGCAAAATGAAGCCTGAGGTGGAGCCTTGTGACAATTTCTATGAGTTTGCCTGCGGCAGCTACATTGAGCAAGAGAACATACCCGACGACAAGGTGTCCATCAGTACGTTCTCTGTCATCTCGGACAAATTGCAGGAACAGCTCAAGGACATTATAACAGCCGAGCGACCTGAAACCGAGCCAAAACACTTCCGTCTGCCCAATTTGCAGTACAGGGCATGCATGAACAAAAGTAATTATCTCAATGAGAGAAGAAGAGAGAGAACTAACAAATTTCAACGTAACTAATGTGTTTTCTTGTTCCTGTAGCATTGATTGAATCGCTGGGTGCAAAACCCATAACTGATATTGCCAAATCTCTTGGCGGCTGGCCGCTGATCGAAGGAGATAAGTGGGATGCAGACAAAAGCTGGACGTGGCAGGAGCAGGTTAAGAAATTCCGTGCCGCCGGCTTCAGCATGGACTACATAATTGATTTCTCCATTGGTGTAGATTTACAAAACAGCACCAAGCGCATAATCGATGTGAGATTTTGAAGGAAACTTTGTGAAAGATTCTCTAATTGAAATATATTTTTGTTATGCATAGCTTGATCAATCTACATTGGCTCTGAGTCGCGAATTCCTGATGAAGGGCTTCAACGAGACATTGGTCTCTGCATATTATGACTATATGGTGGATATTGCCGTACTCTTTGGTGCCGACAAGAAAGAGGCCAAGGAACAGCAGCTCAAATCACTTGAGTTTGAAATGGCGCTGGCCAACGTAAGTGCAACATCATTAATACTATAACTCTTAACAGTTGATTGACATTTTTTTTTAATTTCAGATATCGTGGCCCAATGAGAAGCGTCGCAACTCATCGCAGCTGTTCAATCCACGAACTGTACAACAGCTGCAAGCTTCCTATCCGTACGTAGAGTGGGTGGATTATATGAATGCCCTTCTGCCGGCTGGCCTCAGCGTTCAGGATGATGAGATAATTAATCTGACCGTGCCATCCTTCTTTGACGAGTTGGGCAAACTGCTAGCAAAGACACCGAAT
This sequence comes from Scaptomyza polygonia, assembly GCA_035044585.1. Lineage (NCBI taxonomy): Eukaryota > Metazoa > Arthropoda > Insecta > Diptera > Drosophilidae > Scaptomyza > Scaptomyza polygonia. The sequence continues at coordinate 39,465 of JAWNNU010001547.1, forward strand.
CGCGTGATTGCCAACTATATGATGTGGCGCATACACGCATTCTCCATTGGTTTCCTCAGCGAGGAGTTCCGCAAGCGACAGCTGCAGTATGCCACAGCGTTGTCCGGACGCCAGGAGCAGGAGGCACGCTGGAAGGAGTGCGTTGATATTGCTGCTGGCAGGTTAGTTTATAGCCACAAGATATTTCTTTTATTTTATTCGTAGTTTGCTTATTTAGAGGGTTAGTTGTTTGGGTTTTATGATTTGTTTTTGTATGACCCTTGCAGTAAACCAAAAATTGTTCTCGCAAATGCAATTTTGTTTGTCTAAAACCAGAAAGTTTTTATGGTTTTTTTTTACTCGATACCGAAGGTCTGTGTCATGTCCGTTTATCTGGTGTCTGTCCGTCAGTTCAAGCTAGCAACTCGTTAAATTCGATAATTCATAATTGATAAATCCACATATTTCCGAGTTAAAGTTATCAAATTTGGTAAGAAGGCGTTCCCCTTCAAAAAAAAAAAAAAAACTCCATACAAACTTTTAGTATACCGCAGTCGGTTGCATCCGACTTCAACGTTTTCAATTATTTTTGTTTTATTTTTAAAATGTCTGCAAGGGTTTTTTTTACACTTTATCAAACCAAAGATAATGCTGTTTTTCTTCTTATCTTTGTTTCCCTTTTATTTCCTGATTGATTTCTTTGTGATTTTGCAGTGACTTTGGCGTACTTGAAGAAGATATTACTAAGTATATATAATATATGTTTAGAAATGATTACAACAAAATTTACCTTAGCTAACAACACACCATTGACTCCCAAATGCACTTACATACATAAATTGACTCACACATTCACATTGATTTTGAAAATATGACTAAAAAGGATATAAGACATCTAAGCATAAGCGACGAAATCCGAATCTGTTTATTTGCCTTATTTTGCATAGAGAAGAGGATTTCTTAATTATTAAAAAAAACATCGCAGAAGCTTAATTTTAATAGAAATCTTGATTAATTGAATACTTGTAATATCTTTGGTTCAATTTATTTGCATTATAATTCAATTGTTTTTGTTTAAGTAAATAATTGATTTAATTTATCATTTCTTGTTCCACTTTCACGTCAAACATCGACTGTTCACCATTCCATAAATAAATAAACGAAACCAAAAAATGCACTGAACAACAACAACTCCAACTACAACTGGAACAACAACCAACCACACGAAAATCACCCTGAATTCAAAATCGACATCGTTATCACAACGTTCAATCGTTAATCAATTATCCATTAAATTTTAATGTCAGCCTTGGCATATCCGTGGGTTCGCTATACGTTCGCAAGCACTTCAACAAGGACTCCAAGGCGAATGCTCTGGAAATGGTTAACGACATACGCGCTGTGTTTAGCGATATCTTGAATGAAGTCAACTGGATGGATGATAAGACAAAGAAGGAGGCCCAGGAGAAGCTGCACAGCATGGCCACCCATATTGGGTACCCCGACGAGATGCTGGACAACGAGAAGCTGGCCAAATACTATGAGAAACTCGACATTGATCCAGATCGTTACTTTGAATCGTTCTTGAAGATGAACATCTTTGGCACAGACTATTCATTCAACAAGTTGCGTCAACCAATCAATAAAACCGATTGGGTGCGCCACGCCAGGCCAGCAATCGTGAATGCCTTCTACTCCCCCTTGGAGAATAGTATTCGTAAGTTCGAAGTTTGTCAAATACAGATACAGCTACTGAGTTTTGCATTTTTATATTCACAGAGTTCCCGGCTGGCATCCTGCAGGGTCAATTCTTTAGTGCCCATCGACCAAAGTACATGAATTATGGTGCAATTGGTTATGTTATTGGTCATGAAATAACTCACGGATTCGATGATCAGGGTCGCCAGTTTGATGTGAAGGGCAACTTGCGCGATTGGTGGCAGCCGGACACACACAAGGCATACCTTAAGAAGGCCCAGTGTATTATTGATCAGTATGGCAACTATACAGACCGTCTCACTGGCTTGAATGTAAATCAAAAGTTAAAGATTCATTTGCGTTTTAATTGCATCAAATATTTCTCATTTGACAGTTGAATGGCATCAATACTCAGGGCGAAAATATTGCCGACAATGGTGGTCTGAAGGAGTCGTATATTGCCTATCAACGCTGGGTAGAGAAAAACGGGCCGGAACCCAAATTGCCTGGCCTGGACTATACACCTGTACAAATGTTCTGGATTGCAACTGGACAAACCTGGTGTGGCAAATACCGAAAAGGTAAGCTAACAAAAAATCGGAGTTCAATTCGACGTATTTGCTACTAAAGCTAATTTAACTTACAGAGTCGCTGAAGATGAGAATTACTACTGGCGTGCACTCGCCCACGGAATTCAGAGTGTTGGGCTCAATGAGCAATATGAAGGACTTTGCCAAGGACTTCCAGTGCCCAGAGGGCTCACCCATGAATCCAGTGCACAAATGTGAAGTGTGGTAGAAGAAATAAACTATAAAAAGCTTGTATATCCATTGAATACATATATATATATATATATATATATATATATATATATAGACGATTGTGTGTCTCTGTTTCGTAAACTAAAGAGATTGTTAGCAATCTAGCCCTTATTTTATGGACTAATCTCACGTAGTATATATGTATACCATTACATTCCCTAGTGTATTTATGCTAAGCAGGCATAATATAAATTTATTTAATAAAACTTGTTTTATGTATGAATTGCCAACTATTGAAAGTCATGGAAACTCTTGGAAAGTGTATTGAACTGTATAAAATGAATTAAATGAACCATTGTGATGTTGAAATATTGTGGGTGTTATGTTATATTAGGTATACAGCAAGTTATTTTAATACGATTCTGTTCTTAAATAGTTAAAATAATTAATGCCATTAGCAAACTTGAACTAGTTTATGAATTGATCAGTTTACCATATTCAAATATGTGTAACGAAACTTTTAAACTAAAGCGGGTCAACAGTTACACAACAGCTTCAACGCAGCTTTATATAAGTTGGCAGCACCTCATAAAGTGCTACCCATAGTATTAATAAGTGGACAGCGCTTTAAAATCGACCTGCCGCCACAAACTATTGAACGAATTTGGCCATCCCTGCCGTCCTTTTCTCGCAGCGTGGCGATTGCTAAATTGTAACTTATTGCGCTTTTTTTACAATAATAAAAGCAATGTCGGCACTTAATTTAACCGTGCGCGTGCATCCCGTCGTGCTATTCCAAGTTGTAGATGCATTTGAACGGCGAAATGCTGATTCGCATCGTGTGATCGGCACTCTTTTGGGCTCTGTTGACAAGGGAGTGGTTGAGGTTACGAATTGCTTCTGTGTGCCGCACAAGGAACATGATGATCAGGTGGAGGCCGAACTAAGTTACGCCCTGGACATGTATGATTTGAACCGTAAGGTGAATGCCAACGAAAGCGTTGTTGGTTGGTGGGCCACAGGCAACGAGGTGACGAATCACAGTTCCGTCATTCACGAATACTATGCGCGTGAGTGCAACAATCCGGTTCATGTGACTGTGGACACTTCACTGCAAGGCGGACGAATGGGCCTGCGCGCCTATGTGTGCATCCAGCTGGGTGTGCCTGGCGGCAAGACTGGCTGTATGTTTACTCCCATACCCGTCGAGCTGACTAGCTATGAGCCAGAAACCTTTGGCCTCAAACTTTTGCAAAAAACTGTGGGTGTGTCACCAGCGCATCGGCCCAAGACTGTGCCACCCATGCTGGATCTGGCACAGATTTCGGAGGCCTCACAGAAGCTGCAATCGCTGTTGGATCTTATACTGAAATATGTTGACGATGTTATTGCACACAAAGTGACGCCAGATAACGCTGTTGGACGCCAACTGCTCGACCTTATCCACTCAGTGCCACACATGACTCACGAACAGTTTACCCAGATGTTCAATGCCAATGTACGCGATCTGCTGATGGTTATCACACTCTCACAATTGATTAAGACTCAACTGCAGCTAAACGAAAAGCTTATATTCCTGCCAACGGCTTAGTTGATGTGCGGCTAATTGGTTAAGATTTAAGAGCAAAGTAAATTCTACGTATTGTGTATTTTCCGTTGATGCGTCTAAGTAATAAAGTGCTCAGATCAACTAAAAGACTGGTTTTATTGCATCCAAAGTGCAGTGTAAGTCAGGATCATATCGTTAGGGTTCTCTAAAACGAGAGGCAGGTCTAAGAACCTTAAAGGATTTCCATGAGAAGCGTAAAATGTTCTTGGCCGTTCGATTACAACAGAAAAATCTGCTCTCTATTGTCAAACATTTATTTTTTTTATTAGGCCTAAAAGTATGCAAGTTATTTTGTTTAATCTGCTTCATTCACTTTTGAGTTAATTAAATAAATATACAACTTACTGTCTTCGTGATTTAATTTTTGTTCGCCAATCTTGGTTTAAATGAAAAACAGTATTTCAGCGATATGTAACCGAAGAAAATTTCAAACATTTAACACACATTTGAGTATGGTTGAAATATTCATGTACTTTATTTAAAACTAAACGAAATTCAAGTTGTCTTTTTACAGAAAAAAAGTGTTTCACATACCGATTAATATTTAAATTGGTATTTAACTTAATGCGCATCAAAATCAAATTTAATGATGTTGATAACATTCAAATTTTTTTCAACATTCATGCATTTGATATTAATGCTTAATTACAATAAATAAGAATAAGAAAATACAAATATGTTAAATACAATATTTTTTGTTTCCAGTTATACAAATAATAACGACAATTAGAATTGTAATTGCTTTAGTTATGCAGTTATGTGTGTAAATTTGTTAGTGTATGCTTGTGTATGTTCGTATTGTATGTTCTATATAGTTTTAGGTACATTGGGTACGTCGTGAAGGTTTCATATGGTACTTGGGAGCAGGGCGTGTTGTAAGTCTTCAAGGGTAGTTTACAATTTTGGGAAATTAATTAACAAATTTTGAACAAAACAAATTCGTTTGCTGAAAAGCCAATTCATCATGGGATTCAATAATGAACAAAATGCATTAATATGGTTAAAGGTATATGTGAGCATGTTAATTCGGGCAAATTTACAATATTTAAAAAGATTAACAACATTCATAGAAATTTTTCGTTATTATGTTTCAACACACATAAGATTTTATGGATATAGTACAGATACATATCTTTATCAATATTATGTATATGCATTCAAAAACTTTGACATTGACTTGGCAAAAAACATCAGAGCGAGAGAGCTTGATTTGTATATATCATTATAAATATATTGTTATCGCGATATGTATACATATAATATATATAAAAAGTTAAAATCCGAATCAAAAACATTATTATTATAATGCAATTTACAAAATTGAACAGTGCATTCGATGATTAACATTAAGCTGAAAACATTTTTATATTCATATTGACTTTATGGTTTCATTTTGTTTAACGTTGAACATATACTATATGTTTATATGTACTAATAATGTATGTAAGCATGTTTATGTATATATCTATGTATGCATTAGTACAACAACAACAATCGCAAGTTGCAACAAGTAACCTTTAACAACTATCTTATCTAAGTCTATGTGTATATGCCCGAAATTCAGAGCTTAGACGCAACTGAACTTGATGCCATCATCGCTAGAATAACAGTTCTGGCAATGGAGCTTGTGATTCCGCACACGAACATCGGTGCCATTAAGTCCATCGCCCAATTGCACATGGCAGACGCAGCATTTAAAGCAGTTGATGTGATAGAACAGCAACAAGGATTCAATGATCATGGCAGCTCCGCGACCTGTTTGCAAAAAGACAGCAAAAAAAATATATGATTAGGTATTTAAAAAAAATCGGAACAAAATAATTAAAGCTGTCAAGTACCTTACTGGCGGCCTTAAAAATGCAGCTTTATTTATGTTAAGTTTAAATATATTTAAAGTGTTTAGTCTTTAGTTAAAAGTCTCTGTTTGTTGGTAACGCCAGCCTTAAACCCAAACAATATATTTGAGCGCCCTGTGCACCTGCCGACAATTGTCATGGGTGCAGCCCAAATCTGTGACAGACATGTAGGCACAAATAGAAAATAGATAATTTGTACAAAGAAGAAATTGGTTAAGCGAGGGAATAAATAGGGCTGTCACTACAATTAAAAGTATTCCAAAAGTGATTTTATACCATGAACTCCTGATGATTGATAGATCACAAAATCCCTAATGATTGTTGAGTTGTAATTAAATAATGTTCTGAAGGTCGACATGTAAGTAACTTTAGAATCGATAATATACAGAACAAGCTGTTGGAACACAAATATCTATTCTATGATGTTTTGTTTTTGCTTGCGATTGATTGTCCGCACTCAAGCCTAGAAATGAATAATCAACGCTTTTCAAGATGATGGAGTTTCAGGTTGTTGAAGAAATAGTAGTAGTAGAAGAAGAAGAACCACACTCACAACCAACATAGTAGCAAAGTTTACCTAATTCGTCGCCACAATGAGAGCACTTCTTTTTGCCACTAACGCTGAGCACCTTTTCCTGATTGCTGCTGCTGCTGCTGGCTGTGATTTTGCTGTTGGTATTGCTACTGCTGCTGATTTTGTTGTTGTTGTTGTTGTTGTTGTTATTATTGTTGCCAAGTGGCTTTAAGCCATTTATGCCATTGCCATTGCTATTCAGCACACTGTAGTTGCCATTGCCATCAAAGCTGGAAATAAGAAGAAAGTTAATAAACACGAAAAATAACTTTCTTAAGCTCTAGCTAGTTACAACAACATACCGTTTGCGTTCACCAATACCCTTGCTCTGGACACGCTCTGTAAGCGTTTGTATAATTGAATCGGGCAATGGTTTGCCATTGGATGGAGCGGCGGGCATTGATCGCCTGTTTAACTGCAACTGTTGCTGCTGTTGCTCGAGCAGACGGCGATGCTCGGCCTCTTGGAGCAGCCAGTGATTGGTATGTCCATTGTTATAGCCATTGTAGTCGGGCATGGATTTGCGCTTCTGCAGCCAAGCGGCATCATTAGCCAGATTCCTTTGCTGTTGTTGCTGCTGCACCTGGACCCAGCCATCGGTGTACTTGGGCTTGGGTGTGGCGCTCAATGCAAGCAACGTATTGCGCGACATATTGCTCAGATTTTGCGCAGACTGATGATGATAGGCAGCTGCCAGATTAGCAGTGACCCTTGGTGTAGGCACTGCCACTCCAGCTGGGTCTGCTGCCGGTAGCGGTGCGCCTGCAATCTTGACCAGAGACCCACCATAGGCATTACTGCTGACGCCAGGACGTTGTCGCATGCTGACTGCATAGTCGGGCTCCAGCCCGTGTCCATTGGTGGTGAGGTGCATGGCGCGCAATGGCTTTGTTGGCGGCTTCGGTGGTGGCAGCATCAAACGCTTGGAGAACTCATTCAGATCCGACATGGACTTGCGATAGTCCGTGTCCAGCTGCTGATAATGATACTGTGTTAGGGCTTGAGGCATTGGCTGCGCAGAACGCAGTTGCTGCTGCAGCTGTTGTTGTTGTGGCACATTGGCATATATCTGTTGGGCAGACACCTGCTGCAGCTGCTGCTGCGGATGTGGCAGCTGTGGTTGTGGCGGCCGAAAGGCGCTCAGCATGCCATTGCCAATGCCCAGCCCATGATGCAGATCCTGCAACGAGCGTCGATTGTTGGACATTAACATCTTGGCGCCATGCTGCAACTCTCGTCGCGCCAGATTCTCGCGTAGCAACAGATTTTCCCGCTGACGTTTCAATTCTTCCTGCTGCATTTGAACATGAATTAAAATTAGTTTCTTACATTTAACCATCAATCTATTCGAACTCACCGAAAACTGTAAAAGTTCGCGCTCGACGCGGAGAACTTCGCCCTGTTCGCGTATCTTCTCCTCAATGGACAGCATCTTTGCATTGGCCGTGGCAGTTGCCTCGCTCAGCGATTGTGTTGCGGCCGCTGCTGCTGTTGCCGATTCCGTCCAAGATTCCGCCGAGTTGCCCTTCACGGTTTGCAGCAATGGGGTTTGTGCGGCATGCAGCGTCTCATTTTGGTAGATCACCTCGCCCAATTGCGATGATTGCGTTGCTGGTGGTGGTGGCATTGGTGGCGGCGTCGCCTCCGACGGTGTATCGTTCTCTTCCGATGAGTTGGTATAGTGCTCACTGCTCTGACGCGAATGGTTCTCCGAGACACCTGAATCGCGACTTTCACCTGTCAGACAGAGACAATGAGATTGCAGATCTATCGATTTTGTGAAATAATTAGCACAGAGTATGATCAAACTTGGGAAAAAACTGTCTTCGAACTGGGGAACTTATTTAAGATGTTACTCCCTATAGCCATTACACTTATGTAATGAGAAAAATTCTATAATTGTAAAATGGTTTTGTATAAATATCAGTCTGTCCGGCTGTATGAGCAGATCATATTGATTTCAAGCTATCGATAACTATTTTGGTATCCGATATACACATGAAATAGATAGTAAAATAGATAGATAGTACACAAAATGATGATCATCTGTGAAAGTTCAATCTAAATTGGTTGAGAAACACCGGAGATATCCAAGAATGAAGTTTAGTAAAGTTCAGGTATCTCCTAGTCTTTCTTTCTTACTTGTATTATCCATTAAAATTTTCCCAAAATAAGCGAAAATTGAAAACTGAATTAAATTTAAATTTAAGATTTCAGCAAAATATTTAAATTTATTTTAAGTTATAAATTTTTTTTGGTTTTTTTTTTACGTACTTGAGAAAAATTAATATAAACTAGTTGAGTTGTTTTGGTTTAAGCCCTGCCTGTCATAATCTAGGCTAACTGCCAAACGTTTACCACAACCCCTTTCTCAATGCCCGCCGACTACTTCCATGGAATACGCACTAAACGGATTATTTATACTTAACCTCACAGTCCGTGTCCGTTTTCCAGTGCCACTTTACCCCATCTTGGCCCCACCTTGTCTCTTGTCTCTATTAGTAATTTGCTGATTTGCTTTGTGAACGTTTTTCAGCTCTATTGGTTTTCTACCCTGCTTCCAGCCCATCCACCCCGCACGGGTTTGCACTTACCTGTATCTGAACTGTCACACAGTGCCGCCTTAATGTATAACTGTTTCTCGAGTCGTCGCTCCTCCTGCAGCAGTTGGGCCATGTCTGGTGGCGGTGCTACCGTTAGCTCCAGATAGCTATCCATATCATCGAGTTCGGCATCAGTTTCAATGCCCAAAAAACTGGAACGCTTATTGCGCAGCTCCTTCTTGATGCGTTTGGTCGAATTCATGCGCTTGATCGGCGGCGATGGTTGTGCTATTGGCGTGCCGGTTCCCGCATGATTCTGGAGCTGTCGACGCGTATTGCTGGAAATGGTTTCGTATGTGTTGTCCGATGACCAGGTGCCGGCATCCAGTTCATCATCGTCAGGCGGCGCTGTGCTCTCTGTTGGTGGTGGCTCGATGGGCGGTGGTGGCGGCTTCTCCTTGGGCGGCTCCAGCGCTGGTGCCATGGACACAACATTGTGTCCCAGCTCCAGGCCCGTATAAAAGACATCAATGTTCTCGTAGACGGGTATGGGACGCAGATGTTTGGGTGCATCGTAATAGGGTTCCGTTGCTTTGGGTACCTGATAATATGGTTCCAAGTCTGCGGTTGTTGTTGCTCCTCCTACGATTGTTGTTGTTGTTGTTGTGTTTGTTATTGTGTCAATTTGATTGTTGCTGTTGTTGTTGTTGTTGTTTGTATTATTGTTAGTTTGATTATGCTCGTTGTTATTGTTATTGTTGATTTTATTTGGAATGCTTCTTCTTGGACTTCGTCGGTTTAACATCATAGTCGCTGCCTGTTCATTATCTACTTGTTGCATAGATATAGACGAGCTGATGTTCTCATAGATGGGTTCCTTTCGCTGTTCGACTGTCTGCAGTTCCATGATTTCCTGTCTTTCCTGCTCCTCTTCCGTTTTCTGCTCATCGGTTTTGTTTGGCATTGCGACATTTGATGACCCCTCCTCGTTCTCGTGCTCGTCCTTGTCTTCCTCGTCCTTCTTTTTTGACCTCATCTTAACATTTTCTTCATCCATACTACTCAGCTCCGTCTTCTTCTCCATATAATTAACGTTAGTTTCAGTTTTTTGTTGCCCCTTCACCTTCCTCTCCTCCTGCGTACGGTAGGCCTCCCTGTCAATAGCTTCCAGCGCCAAATCAAGAGCTTCGTTGATCTGTGGAACGTTTGAGCATCGAGCGTGCGAGCGAGCAAAACAGCAAAGCGTGCGAAATATACATACATAAAGAAAGAGAAGAGTGCGCCAACATTGCACATATTTTAATTAAGTTAGTTTTTGCACACAAATCGGTTAAATCTGCGCTAGCAAAAGAAAATAATAAATATTATGTATAACAAAAATTAGAGAGCCAACAAAATTCATTAAAACTGATAACGATATTAATAATGTACAAATTCATTCGAAGGGCTTCGTTTCATTATAAACATGTGATTCGAGTAGAAACTCTGTTACCCTATGGATGCACAGTTACATGAACAGTTTGATAAGCTATTATCTCAACTTATACACTTCAATATAGCTAGCGGGGTTTTTCTTTCTTTCTACGAATCCCTTTGTTATAAGTTACACCTACATACTACGTAAGACTACGACACTAAAAATTTTGAAGTGTGGACTAAACTAAGCACAAAAAGCAATAATAAGATAGCCAAGTATTATGAACTTTATCAATATATTATGTTATTTAAAAAAAATAGTTTGGTATGCTGATAAGATACAAGATACAAGTAAAACTAATTTCGAATGGAACACTAGCCAAGCATTTTAGCTTTAGGTTTTTAAGGACTATTGACACTACTTCCCCTAGCTGTCATAAATACTTTTAAAGGGCTTTCACGGAACTCGAGTGGTCAGTCCGGATGTTTGTGCTTACCATTACGATTTGATCACATAACGATTTGCTCAACTGACGCAGTTAAATGAATAATTAAAAATAAAAATACTATTCGTGTTTGATCCCCGACGCAACGTCTATTTATTATTGGGTAAAGTCGTTTATGTCGTTTTGTACATTTCAGGCGCTATAAAGATAAAAATGAGTGTGTGGTTGTGATTGCACCCGGTGGTACTGATACTACTACTTTGCCCGGAATCGAACCAAACACGTTGAAAGCCCATAGGCAACTAAACGCAACTGTTGCAAGGGTCGCATTTACAATGCTTGTGTGCAAGATAAAAAGCGAAATTAGAAAAAGAACAAATAAAAAAGTTCAAAAAAAAAAAAAGCAAATGGAGAATTAAATTGACTATAGGCTGTGCTATATGTGGGGCAGGTTTTTAGTCGTTTAGCGCCCTGAGATATGCTCTGTTGAACTGAAACCTCAGTAGGGTCTCTCACTGGGAAATGGGCAGAGGTCGTAACATCTGCGACTTTTGGCATTAAAAACGGGTGTTTAATTTTATATATATATAAGTATATTTGTTGGAACATGCATGGAACTTAAAAGCTAAACACAAAAACAAAACAGAACAGAACACAGCAAGAACAGAACAGAACAGAACAGAACACAAAAGCAAATGCAATGAACCAAGAAATGAGACAGAGATACAATAGATAAATATGGCAATGGAAAACAGAGAGAAATAGAGAGAGAGATATTTGTGATAGAGACACAACCGCTTACCTCGAAAATTGTAAACTTGCAACAACTTTTGCTGGCAGTAAGCATGTAAACTATGTAACTGTAGCATATATATTAATATATATAAATATACAATCATGTATATTCCATAAATTGATAAGTTATAGTACATTATAGCCAACAATACGAGCGCAAGGCATGTAAGAGAAATGCATACAGATTATATGTTTTTATATTACGATAAGTTATGAGATAAATATTTACATATACAATAGACAATAGACTTAAAATGTTATAAAACCTTTAACCATTGGGGACTTACTTACGCTAAATCATCTGGATAGGAAAAACAGAACACAACAAGGACCAGGGCGCATTATGGAAATGTTTATACCAGAGAAAGCCTTCCATTCACATCACGGTTTTTCTTTTAATTAATTATTATTATTTATTTTTTGATTTGTATTCCATAAACTGCTTACTACTATGCACACGTCAAATATTTCCTCCAGGAAAATTTATAATAAATTCAAGCAGACTTCAAAAGAGAAAATTTCCTGCCTATTGAAGTATTTTGACTTTTTGACCTTCGTTTAGTTTTTAAAATTGTGTAGAATTTGTGTTGTTTCTTTTCTAGTTTTTCTTTTTATTTATTCATATAATAGCACAACATTATGAACTAACGTTATCATTATTATTTTTTTTTTTTGTTTTGTTATTTTGGTATGCTTTTTGTTTGTTAGGAGTTTTTCAGCACTCTAAGTATATAAAATATATAACCATAAAACATATGTTTCACATTTTTCTTTGCATAAATTAAATTTCGTTTTTTTATACATAAAAATTGGTTTTAGTAATAAGAACAAAGAAATAATAAAAAACTGTAACTGTAGCTTACGTAGCTTGAGCCCCACAACACAAATAATTTTAAAGAAATCAGAATTTCAATAAATCATACTTTGAGTAAGCAAATATAAATAAATTCAAGACTTGATTTTGATTCGATAAAAGAGTTTGTATATAGAAACCTTTCGGACGAGCTTAGGTTTTGATGGTCAAAATAAGGAGTATTTTGTGTTTTAGATTTTTGTAAATTCGCATTGCTAATCTCATATATATATAGATTCCAACTTAGTTTTCATTTGTTCTATGACAAGTACTAAAAGGGCTAAATTTTTAATAAGTTCAACAGTACTTATTAGAGTCGAGTTGTATATCCCTTTAGATCCTAGAAAGTTTTCAAGAATTGCCTAAATAATCTTATTCAGTGACCAGCACCAACCGTCGCCGCCACCTCAAGTTTATTAAGCTCATCATCGAGCAAGTCGCTTATCTCCTGGCTCAATGCCTGCTCCGTGTTGTGTTCCTCGAGAATCTCATCCGTGGTGATGGTTTTCTTTATCTCAATATTCACAGGAGCCGGTGTTGCAGGTAACGGTGGAGGAGCCACCTCATTGTTGGACAAATAGAACTTTGAGTTGTCCACCTTAACAAATCCATCGGCATTGACGACATCAACGCCGCTGCGTGTGCTAGTCAGCACCACTTTGGGCTCCAGAGTTTCATTGAGTGTGGGATGAGGTTGTTTTGCTGACTCTTCATGATGTCCGAAATTGCGACGAAGAAAATCAAATATATTCGTCTTAGTCTTCTTATCCTTGCCCTTGTCCTTGTCCTTCTCGTGACCATCTTTAGATGGCTTGGGTGAACTGGGTGGCGTCATCTGCTTGACATTTATCTCTGTTTCCACTAGATGAGTGCGAGCTATGAGCGGCTGTTCAGTGGTTGCCGTCGGAAGATAACCCGTTCGCGTAATGGAATCCGTATTGGATGCAGATATACAACATGACTTGGGTATGGGTATCTTGGATTTGCGTCCAATTAACGGAGTTCCTGGCGCAGAGCCAGATGAAACTTTGGCATTGCTTGCGACAATTCCTTCGGGTATGGACGATCTCATCATTTGACTGCTGGCTAAACGCTCCTCGGCTATAATCTGTTCGCAGGTATCTATTAGTGCCTTTGAGTGAGCAGCACGGGCATCGCTAATGGGTGAACTTGGTTTATTGCCGCTCCTCACATCTTTTACACCCTGCCAGCCATCACAGCGCTTGATATCTGCATCGGTTATATCCTGATAGCCGGTAGCGGGCATTGGCTTGTGTCGCACATCGATGCTCTCACAGCTGGGCTCCTGAGCCGGAGCCAAGCAATCGAGTAGACCAACACATAGAGCTACATCCTCCTCACTGGGTTCTGTCAAATGTGGCTCCTGTTCCTTGGTTATACCATCGCAAGTATCCAGTTGCTGTTCGGTTATTGTCTGACAACCGGTGCTTGGCAACTTGGGTGACTTCTCCACATCAATTTTATCACAGAGCACTTCCTTTACGGCTTGCTGTTCCAAACGCTCCAGATCCTCAGGCGCCAGCTGCAATTGTTGTTTGCCTAACTCACGATCCAAAAACTGCTGACACAGCGCCACATCCACAGCACCGGATCCCGTAGAACCAGGCGATGTCGGAGCCGAACTAGCTAGCTTAAACAGACTGGACTCGTTCGGTGTACAAACACGTAGCGCTGGCATCTCGGAGGGTGATGTCACATGTCCCTGTAGCGTATCGTTGGGTGCCAGTGGATCAAGGCTTAGTGTATTTGGTGGTGCGTTGACACGCACTTTGGGTACTGGTCCTGGTACTGATGCAGGGGGCGAGTGCACCACAGCTTTAGTGTGTCCCATAATTGGCGCATAATCCCCGGAGCTGCGATCACTAAGCGCATGTTCGACAACATCAACTGCGGCTGCAGTGCGTCTGTTTGGTTTTGGGGAAGCTGGAGGTGTTATCTGCGGTATGCGACTACGCGGCAACGCCTTGGGCAATGGGGTAACAGTCGTTGGACAGAAGGTCACACTTGAAGCGGGTGTGGATGGTGTAGAGGTTGTTGCACGCATGCAACTTGCTGGGGTACTACCAGGCGAGGTTGGTGTACTACGCTGTGCAGTAGGACTACCTACGCGTCTGGTTGTTGCTGTGGATTCACCAAAGCAACTGGACAATGCCTTGACCGTATTAGGTTTGGGCAGCTCTTCCGCTGGCACAATAGTAACGGGTGGTGCACACATAACCACCTCCGGCACATGTATCGGGCATTGTGCATTGATTTCGGGTTCTGTCTTCAGGGCACGTCTGGTTGGTGGCGTTGGCGGTTTCTCCAGTTGGCGTGAATTAAAGATCTCGACGCGACCATTGATGCTAAACTGCTGCGGTGTATTCGTTGTTGTTGGTTTCGAACGCACTGCCTTGGGTGACATGGGTGGTTTGCCGAGGGGTCTTGGTATTTGTGTGCTTGAAGCAGTGACAGAGGGTGAAGGTGGTGCTGGTGCAGCTTGGAAGTTTGGAACGTGACGTACACTGGGCTCAGTTTGGTGGTTCGGGGGGTTTGGTGCTGGTGCTGGATTAATTGGTTTCTTGGTAAAGTCAAAAACTTGGCTAAATTGACCGGGCGGCGGTGACAATGGCTGCTCGGCAGCTTCGTTTAGTTCATCGTCATTCTGAAAGGTTTCCTTGAACATTTTAAGCAAATTGCGCGCATGAACCATTTCATTGGAGGGCTTTCTACGCAAGTTACAATTGTTTGTTTGGGTATTTGGATTGCTTGTATAGGGATTGGGATTGGGATTGGGATTGGGTTGAACCGACACCGGAGCATTT
Organism: Scaptomyza polygonia; assembly: GCA_035044585.1. Taxonomy (NCBI): domain Eukaryota; kingdom Metazoa; phylum Arthropoda; class Insecta; order Diptera; family Drosophilidae; genus Scaptomyza; species Scaptomyza polygonia. The sequence continues at coordinate 54,820 of JAWNNU010001547.1, forward strand.
GAGGAAGCTGAAGCTACTACAACAACAACATTGTCACTGACACTACGTGGACTTAACATAACGGTATCGAGTAAATTGTTAGTAGAACTTACACTAAATTCCATGTCCCGTGCCGCAGCTGGCGCAGCTGATTGCGATGCAGTTGTAGCTGTTAGTGTTGCTTGCTTGGATGTTGTTGCTGCTGCTGTTGGTGCTGTTGGTGCTGTTGCTGGTTTTGATGCATGTGTTTTGGCAGCGGGTAATGCAGCCGGTTGCAGATCGGTGAGCTCATCAAACTCAGCTTCAATTTGATTGACAGCATTGGCAGCCTCCTCCAGCTGACGTTCCTCGAGAGCCAGCGCTGCGATTGCTTCGTTCAATTGCTGCTGTTGCTGTTGCTCCTTGAGCATCTCCTCATTGTTGTCCGCTTGTATGCCACTGTCATCATGCGCCACCGATGGCGCCTCTTCCACAATCAGCGCAGGTGGCGTTGTCACCTTGTGTTGTGATTGTTGCTGCTTCAGTTGCTGCAGTTGTTCCTTTTGCTGTTGCTGCTGTTGGAGCATGCGTTGCTCCTCGCCACGCATAATCTCAAGTTGCCTGGCATCGATGAGTGCCACCAGCGGCGGTTTCTTCAAATGCTGTTCCTCCTCTTTGGTAACGGCATGCTGTAGACTGTTGAGGCGTTGCTTCAGTGGCGGCACTGGTACATCCACGCTCTTGCTGGAATTGAAGGCATTGCGCTGATGTTCCAGACTCTGCATGCGATCGCGTATGCTCGTTATGTCACCCGACAAACGTTTCGCCTCATGTTTGGCTGCGGGCTCAACAGTTGAGGCTGACGCGCCATTACCATTATGGAGACGGTCGCGCAGTACCAGTTTGGGTGCTGCGCCATTTGGCAACATGGGCTTTGGCTCACTGTCACGCTGCTCGAACATCTCCTTGCGCTTGGAGATGTCCACTTTGGGCACATCGACTTTTTGCTTATCCACACCCTCCTGTGTGTCACTGGGTGAGGTCACCTCGAAGCCGCTCAAACGATCCTCAATCTTGCTGCCTCGTCGCGTTGGATAGGCAATTGTTTCACCATTGTCCGAGGCATTATTGTTGGCGATTTTGCCATTGCTGCTGGCACGCTTCACACGCTGCTTGTAATCCTGTATGGCGCCCTCGTAGGTGTACTCGCAGGGATCCGGTGAGCTAGCGGGCGCTGTGCTCGACGACGTGTCATAGCCCGGCGATGAGATATATTCCCGTGTTGCAGCTGCCGCACTGACCGCCTGCACCTTGCCGGCAGTCGAAGTGCTCGCTTGGTTTGCGCTGCCATTACTAATCCGATTCCTGTTGATGTGATTCTGTTGCTGTTCAATGCTGCCGGCACCAGCAGTGCCAATGGCTTTGTCCAAATCGGTATTGTCACTCTGCAAAGGATATGATTGAAACGTGATTAGAACATATTATCAATGTTTTTATTTTTCTTTAAAATCAAATAAAAACAAGTTATGGTTTAATTTTAATTTGCTAATTCATTTTCATATCTTATTAATGCATTTTTCGATTCGTGCTCTTTACTGAAATAACTTATCAAACTTAAAGCTTTGAATGCTATTATTATCCTACCTTTTTTCAATAGACAGCCATTTTATGGAGCTTACAAATTGTGCCTCTACCATTTACCTTCACTTCTAGAGCCACTTAAGTTTCATACTTTCTTTTCTTTCTTTTATGTTTTGCCTAGCTTCGACCGCCTTTTCGCGTGTATACAACACCCCAGAGCTGCCCGCCCGCCCATGAGCCAACATTAATACTCATATCCCATGTAGATAAATGACATATGTGATTGTTTGATTGCATTTAATATAAGTGCTGGCGACAAGCGAGTCTAATTGCTCAATCAAATGGCAATGTGAAATGTGTTTTGTTGTTTTGTGTGTTTGTTTTTCCTGCGCCTTTTATTGTTCATTATTCTTTATTGTGCGCGATTGTGATTGTGAACGCATTTGATTAATAAGCAATTTGTGTTTATTAGCTCGCGTCTCGGGCAAACACTTTCCAACATTTGCCGGCTTGGCTTGAGCCACAACTGAAAGCACTCAGTGCGGCAAATGTTTATCAACTTGATTTAATTAATAATTCGTTGGAATTGTTTATAAAACGTTTCGACTACAAACAAACGAAAACTATCAAAATATGTCGTTCAAATAAAATGAAAAGCATTTAACACATGAACGAAACCGTTTCGCAAAAACTACTACAATGTTGATATCTTATACCAAAATGAGAGTTAGTTAACGGTTTGAATTGATTGGCATCTTAACTTACCATAACGCTATTATTATCATAATCCTCCGATAAGCTGCTTTTGCCACTGGCGCTGCTTGTGCCGATGCCCAAGTCGCTGAAATCATTTGCCTCATCCTCATTGTAAACGGCCAGGGTTGCCAATTTGGCTCGGCCGCGCGGTCCCCGTTCGGCCCTAAATTATATTTTTTAATGGAGAACTCATTAAGCTTTAACTGCAATTATATGCACAGAAGCAGAACTTACCGCTCCTCCATCATTTCGGTAAATGTTTTCGATTTTCGTCGCATGCGATCGTGTTCCTCAAGTTCGAGTTTCTTCGTTTCAACCGCACGATCGATGATATGTTCGACACGTTTTCGCCTCGATGATTTCCAATTGTCAAGGTTCTTTGTGTGCAGCGTTTTATTTGTGGAAAAAGAAGCGAAAGTTAGCATACAATAATCGAAAGCACATTGTACTGTATATAAATACATATATATGGTACTTTAAAGGTGATTTTCACGCACACGAAACTTTTCGCTCTGGCAATTAAAAAGTTTTGCTTGGCTTACTTGGCCCAGCCCACAGAAACGTGCCAAAGGTGAAAACTTTATTTTTTTTCTTTTGTTTAATATAATTTGTTTTTTTTTTTTGGGATGCCGGAGAAATACTTTCATTTATGGGGCACATGAAAAATGTTTGCTAACGATTAATAATGAACAAGTTCTGATTGCTTTGACAAATAGTATTTCGCTTCCGGCTATATTTTTGGAGCATCTTTTAACTACTCTGCAAATCTTATTCTGCCGTTATTCCAAAGTTCAATGGTTTCAAAGATCTAATTCAATAAACTTTGTATTCAAAAGAAGCGTCGTTTTAGTTGGATTAATACCTTTCCCAAGTCATGAAGGTATCCTACACAAATGAAGTTAACAAAAATTTCTTTTCATTTTATCGTTTACCAAACGGCCATTAAAACAGCGTTTTTAACTTCCTTTCCCATCATTTGGCGCCAGTCCCAGGCCCAAAAATTTAGTTGTTGACCAAACCGACGAACGCTGTGCGCATTTTAATAGATTTTTGCATACAAAACAAAAGTTATGTCTGGGAACAGGAAAATTCGTTTGCGTAAGTGACAAATCGATGAAGACGTTTGCCAAATAAACGACTTAAATAATGTTCATGTTTGCAATCAATTCAAATGCAATGCATTACTCCACGTAGATATGTAACAGCTGATTAGGTAATGGAGTACAGTCACGTCAAAGGGCGACACTATATTTGAGGTTATGGCAACCGAAAAAATTTACATGTAACGCAAATTGTGAAAAAACAACTATCAGCGCACCAGAAAGTTAACATACAGAAAGAAAACAAGTAACAGCTGATTATGCAATATCATTTGTCCGCTCCAGCGACGTGCATTGGAAACTGGAGCAGGCCTGCTCCACTCGCAAAGGCATAGTATCTACCAGCTACAGCTAGAGCTCAAGACAGAGCCATTGCTAGTTAGTACTACAGATATGGCCATAACAAGCCAAGTGCCCTGCCCAAGCGTTGTGCGTCGTTTATCTTGAGACATATGCGGCACACAAATAAAATAAATGAAGGAAGAAAACAAAAACAAAAAAAAAACCTAGCCAACGATAGCGATTTAAAAATTTGTCACGATTTTCTTAAAGAAAACAACTTTAAGCATATTGAATATCTTTTGCATTAGATGTAAAACCCGTTTATTATATGGTAGATAAGTAAGCCATATAATCGGTATGCAAGATCAACCAGACTTTGGCATTAAAAACATTACATTTTTAGTTTATAAGTTATGAATTTCCAAAAGTTACCTTCCATTAAACAAATAGTTTTACTAGTTTTCTCACAATCATATTAATATTGGTATGAACTTACATTCTGCCATTCCTCGGGCTCTTCTTTCTGCACCTCCTTCAGCTTTTTGACCTCCTCGGCCTTTTTGAGCTGCTGCTGTGCCGTCTGATATAAATTGCATGGCTTGATCTGCACAAATTGCATTGGATTCTTGACGGGTGGCGGGGGCGTGGGACGCGTAACCCGCGCCTTTGCCACATACGATGTCGGATCGGGCGATGTTATGGACTGCAATTAATCGTAATCATCATACAAATAATAATAATAATAATTCAATAAGTGCCGTAATTAGCATAAATTGTTTCAATTGCACTACGAGTTCAACGGGTTTCGAGTTGCGTAGTATATGCAAATGTCATCTGTTCGAAAGTCAGAGTCTGAAATTGTTTTTTAGTTTTGCTTGATTCGATGGGTGTTGTGGGCAATTGTGTGTGGGCAGGCAGCGGGGGTCTGATTATTAAGTATTTACTTATTTATGAATTAAAGCTGACAAGGCAGCAATCGGCAGCCTTGAGCGGGCTTTAATTGTATTAAAAATTCATAAATTTATTGGCAGGATCCATATGGAGTGACAATATAAAAAAAAGGGCGACCTTCAAGACAGAATCTTCGTCTGAGGATAATTTAATATTTATATCGACGAACGATTTTTATAAATATTTAAATAGATTGTCTTGAGACATCAGTAAATCCTCCACAACTTGGCTAATAAAAACCATGGACTATAAAAATTAGTTGGCAAATCACAAGGTAAACAAAAACCATATCGAATACGATTGCAGTTTCTTAAACTTTTTCCATATAACGTTGCTTGTTAAGCCACTCCAACAAAAACACAATTTGTGCTCTATGCCAAACTCTTTCTACACTTCTTGTTGCAATCTCGCCATTTCTATGGCAGTCAAGTGAGGCCATCGTCTTATGGTTTGGTCATAGTTATTGCCCCGCTTTTGTTGACGGAAGTGCCCATGAGGCAATCGCTATGGGTTTCACTCATATGTACATGTATACATTTAAATACATATACATATTGTGTGCATTTGCCACATGTGTTGGGTACTGTATGGTTCGGTTCGGGTCTGGTCTGGTGGGTGGGTCAAAGCACTTGAAATATGCCTAAGCAGCGCGCGGAAACCTCTTAGGTGTTGTCGACAGTTGACGGTTTTTGGTTGAAAGCAAAAGCGAGCATCTAGTCGAAAAGCAAAAGAAATAAGCAGCAACGATTGCAATACAACATGGCTAACAATGAGTGACGGAATAATATGAGAGAATGAGTGAATGACTGATGGAGTGTGCTTTGGCAAGCAAAAATAGGCAAAACAAATTATTAAGTTGCAACGAGACATGAATACACTTGCAAATGCATATTTCAAACAAATCCATAGGAATGTTCATTGTTTATTCAAGTCATTGTCTATACTAACTTTTAGTTATTTTATTGTATGAAGTTATTAAATAGATTTGTACATGTTCAAATAAGAAATTTTCTTTACAGTTTATTGAATTTGTGTAGTGCAGCATGAAGACTTTAACAAAAGATGCATTTACATGATAACGAAGAACTTTTGCAAAGCTCAAACCATGTCGTAAGTTTCACAAAAGTTTGCTTCTAAAATCTCAAGTTTCGATTGTTAGTTATTGAAGTTTTCTATTGGTATCCTATTCTTGTGATGGTCAAAGTGTTTTATGGGTCGCTGCTCGCTTACCGTTTTCTTGGTGCATCCATTTGTGTCGCAGGCACCGCCATTTGTGGATGTATTTGATGTAGACATCAGATCTTCATTGCCATCCAGCATAACATCCTGCTCCATGGACTCGGTCTCCATGGCGCTGCTCTGTTTCTGCTGCGCTTCGTATGTCGTCTCTGGATACTTTTGTTCAATGACTATTTGTCGTGTGTCGGTTTGCTGTTTCTCTGTATCAATCGATATGTATGTTGAACTGACACAATGTCTCTTGTCTCTTGTCTCACATGGCAGCTGCTCTCTGTTGTTGCAGTTGTTGGTTTTGTGCTGGTCTATCTATCGGTCAACAACACCATCGTCGTCTTTAACGCCAACAAACATTGTCATTATTGTCGATATCAATAAAAAATATATATAATTTCAGCTCTCCAATTTAGTGCCACCCACACACCAAACAGGGTCATCAAATTCGATTGGTTGTTGCCGGAGGTGTCAAGTTTCATTAGCTGCAACAAACAAGATACACATACACAATAAAACATACATTTTAATACAAAATAACAAACAGTCAAAAAGCGCATATTAATTTCATGTCAAAGTTGGGAATGCCTAAGTGGCTGTAACAACAGTTAACTGGCGGCCATCATTGAGAATGTGGGCAGCAGGTGATAACCTTATGTTGGTATTGGCTGGTGGTGATGGGGGAATGCAATCAACTAGAATCCGTCAAGGATGCATAGGAAAGAAACTCTCAAAGCTGTCTGACGGCAGGCAGCCCGAACAATGCCTCAAAGTACAATTTGCGGTTCAATTAACATTCATCGCAGTGCAGTCATAAGATGCTTTATCTAATTGTGCAACTGTCTGACGAACTGAAAAAAAAACTGGCCCCCACATTGGTATGCGGGTCAATCTTATAAACATCTGCCACAGTCATTATCCACATATGTACATATACCAAGACCCCGGACTCACATCCACATCATCATCATAATTTTTGCCGGCCTACACTTTTTTTGTCTTTTGTTGTCTTTTGTCTTTCTATTCTTGGGTATGTGACCCGGTATTTTTTGATCGTTTTGCTACACTTCTTATGCCCCCTCCTCTCCTACTAATTAATAAATATTAAACATTATTTTCTCTGTTCATAGCCGAGCGCTGCTTGTAATCGAGCTTGTTTAATTATAGCCTTAACATTTACTTCTCTCTTTTTTACTCTTACAAACTTGCTTAATGCTTTATTCAAGGTTCAAAGGTTGCACGCATTAATATGACACTTTAGCTGTTTTACAAATTATCAAGCAGAGAAAGCCAATTTAATTGTCATTTTGGACATAATTTTAACATTGAGAGTGATATATAATTGTTTAAATTGAAGCACGTTTCGTCAAAATAAAGTAAAGTGAAAGTAATGTTTAATGAAAATAATGGCTTTCAGATAAGCTATCAGCCTTTAGCTGTTTATACATATTTTTTTTTTCAAGCTTTTTACAAACTCCCTTGTTCAAGACGAGATTCTAACCATATAGCAGCATGTTCAACAGTTTTTAAGTGATATACAAATCAGTTTGTTGATCTGCTTAACTATGCATTGTGCTGATCTATTATAGTTGTCAAGTTTTGCATGGCATTCTTGGAAAGAAACAAGTTTTTTTTGTTTTTTGTGTTATGGTTGCAAGATGATGGAGATCAGATTTCTCATTATTTCATTCCGCTGTCTGTCAGCTTAACTGCCTGGCTTGGATGCCACAAGCTCATGTCCAATGTTATCAGCATATGTGCCAACACTTTTTAACACTCCAAACATAAGTGGACAACACACAGGATAGGCGTACGACTCATAGGAACAAGATGGGAAGCATGCAGCAAAAGAGAGGCAGGAGGAGCTAGTTAGTAGCTGGTAATCAGTAGCATGGATAGTACATGAACATAAATACATACATATATACATATATGCAGACTGTGCTGCTGCTGGCTGAAATGATAGATAATTTGCATATAAAGTGCAGCTGTAGTCGTAGATGGGAATACAAGATAACTGCAACTTAAAGCTGAATAACAATTAAAGCAAAACTTTCAAAATGATTATTAGCGTGGGGAACTGTAAATACAATTGCCCGAGTTGTCGAGTTAACTAAACAACAGCAGCAACAACAGTAGTTAACCAACAACAACTAGTAACTGCAACATAAAATTAATGGCCGATCGACTGAATTGGCGACCAACCTACCGACAAAAGCAAATTATAATAATGGAAAATTAAACACAAAAACTAAAGTTTTTATTTAATTTTTTTATGTAAGACACACAGCAACTTTCCAAAGAGACAACAATATGTGTGGCATGCAGGGTTATTAAACATAGTTGTTAATAACAAAAAGCTCGCAGAATGATAACAAGATAAAACTGCAAGCCAACAGCAACAAGTTAAGATCAACGTTAAAGGAAAAGGCGCCAATACAGAGAGCACACAAACCCTGCAGCTATGATATTTGGCGGCAAAATGAGACACAAGAATTAGATCCGTCTCCACTTATAACTAACAAGCAAGAATTTTGCAGTTGTTACCGACTTTGCAATGCTCTATCTTACTCTTTAGTGTTAAACATCTTAAGTCCTAGCTCAAGAAGTGTCCAATAGACAATAGTCTTAATGCGAAAACACAGTATGAAATTCAACTAGATACTTTGAAGCAGTAGCATGCCGACATTTAGCAACAATATGTATCAAGATGTTTCTCCACAGATGCCTGAATTAATTGATCCCAAGGAAAATGGAGAAACAAAAAATAAATAAAGAAAAAGAAAATATGGCGTCAGGTTGGTTAAATTCTTAGACCAGCAAATAAATGCCCAGCAATTGTGTTTTCCTTTCAGCTAATTAACAGTATTAACAGCTGGCAAAGAGTTTAAAGCGACGCGTCGTCGACGGCAGCGTAAAATAGCATCAAAGAAATCTAACAAAACGCCGCACTAAGTTGCAACAATGACCAGTCTTTAAGATGCTTAATGTGCCAGACAGGCAAAATATAAATCGAATGCATCTGTTTGTGCAAAGAAATAATCGTCATTTGACACGTTTTGCATATGTAGCAAGAAAGAACTGAAGTTAGTTTAGTTTAATACAGTGTAACTTCCATGAAGCCGAATGTGAAGAGGACAAAAAAATTCTTTTCATTAAGAAAATTCCTTGTATATGTGTATTTGGTTTTTGATTAAAACAAGTTGCAGAGTTCTGGAAATCAATTTGCTATATAGAAAACTTTGTTAAACCGAAGTTTACAAAGGAACTAATAAATATTTTTTGATTCATATACAAATCATAAGACCTTGTCTTAATTTCTTATATATTTTTTGGAGTATTTGCTAGTCGTTAACTCTTAACAAGATCGTTTCTTCTTAATTTGAGCTAATATTTGAAGTAAACAAGACTCCATTGTGGGATTGAAGTATGCCCTTCGGGTGCCGACAGAGCCTAACTGAATACAAAACAATCAACAAACAACAACGTTTTGCTTAAGCCTAATTAAATATTTTATCTATGATTCGATTCAAAGAGCAAGAAGCGTAGTATAAGATTATCTAGCAAGTAAAATCAAGGCGTAAAGTGGCTTTACTTAAGAATGCGAGAAATTAAAAATGATTTCCACTGGCACCGTCGAAAGACTTTGACTGAGAACAATGACTATGGCTTGTTAGAAAGCTTCATTCCCCCTAAGTAACTAACTCTACTTAAAGCATAACAAATACAAACAATAATAATAATTATAACAGTAGCTGACTGCTCTGTTAGATAAGACCCGAAACAGTGTTAATGGTTGCCCGTAAATTAGCATGCCGCTGATGACACTTTCGTGATTCGGTAACAAAACACAAAACCAAAAACTGGAACACAGAGTAAGGGGAAAACAAAAATAAAAGTTCAGTTGTTATATATTACTATACTATATAAAAAATAAAAAGCTAAATATATGTATGTTAAAAGTCAACAAATATATCATCGATTTCAAAAAGATAATTTTGCGAATACTTAAGTGCTATAATGCTTGAAATAGTCAAGCAACTCACAGTTCTAATAGTGTATATATTTATACAAGAATGTACGTTGGGCGTGCCCCTCACGTATTTATTATAACTTTAGGAATGTACTAGCAGCTCAAAGCTCCGTTATCTAGCGGCCACTTGACACTAATGACATTCAAATTGTAACGCAAAAAGAAGCCATAAAAAGCAACTAAAACTAAATATCAAAGCGCAGCTCGAGCTTGACCAAAAACCCCGGAGCAATGAGAAAGTGCGACCGAGAAGGTGTGCAATTGAAAGTGTCTCTTGTTGCGTCTCTGTTGATGTGCATCTATCACTCACTCAACCACTCACTCACTCACTCACAGAGATGTTGAAAGTCAAACATACTAGAGTCGAATAAAGTTGACGGTAGGCAGTAGGCTGGTTGCCATTCCATGTCCATTACAATTCGTGGGCTGTGGTCTGGGGCCGGGCTCTGAATCTGGCGGCTCTGCTCATGTGATATGGGTTTGAAACAAATGTTGGACGTGGATCGTCGTCGTCGTCATGCAATGCGCATGAATGAATTTAATTTATTTGGCAGCAGCATGAAATGTAACCGATGGATAGATACATAAGATTCATGTTACCATGTTTACCTCCCAATTGGCCCCGTTTTCACTTACAATGAGTGTGTGTGTGAGTGTGTGTGTTTGAGTGTATGTGTTTGCATTACATTTGATGCCAAACTGCCAGTTGTCTTAGTTGTGTCATAATCAAGTGATTTTCCTCTGCCAGGAAAATCAATAATGGTCATGTTTGGCTGTCAACTCCGTGTTGATCGAATCGGCAGCATTAACAATTTTCCAAAATTCAAACTTAAGAGATATGAATGCGGTTTGATTGAATTCAGTAGGGAAAGTAATTTCCATTAAAAAAATTGTGGACATATTTTGACAGCAAGGGTTTATAGTTACTACAATGGCATGCAGCAGTAAATTTAAACATTTTTTAAAATATTGTTTAAAGTAGTTTTAACATAAGTTTTTATTTTTAACAACTATATGCCCAAAAAGAGACTGAATCACGATAGGTGTTAATACGTTGATTATAAATCATTATGCAGCTCACGATTGTCATGACCAACTATAGTAATCATCATGGAAAAACATAAATGCAAAACGAATGTGCATTTTTCATTCATTTTTGAAGACCTTCACCCCCAACAGCGCCCACACAATCAAAAAAAACATAAAATAAATAAATAATACTATTTTCAAGTGCAATCGCTTAACGTGAAAAATGCAATTCAATGAATAAATATAAAATGGTTGAAAACAAAACAAAAAAAAAAACAATGTAAGTCATGAAAACTATTTTTTGTTGCGCAGAAGTGCAATCGAATCAACAATTGTCTGATAATATCGTGATGAAATTATTTATATTTATTTATTTATACTGATAGCATTTTATATATATACTTTTGTGCCAAATCATTTTCGGCTGCACTAATTAAAATCCAGCACACAAAAGGAAAGTGAAGTGTGAAATGATTTTGGGCATTTATTGAAATTGAAAATTGTACAATAACTATTGTTGTTGTCTTTGCCTTTCGAATCGAACGGCAATCTTGGTATCTAAGCATTTTTTTTTTCAATATCATCGTATCTGGCAATTATCATAGGAGCTAGCCAGGAGCAATTTGACACGCAAAATTTTCAGTTCATTAACATTTCAATTTCCATTTCAACGACGATAAGGCCGGCCGATATTGTGTTTGCACTTTCGCAAACTGGCTGCAGATACATTTATTTTTGTGTTTAAGTATGTACACACATACATAGTTAAAACTCAAAGAAAAAAAGATAGAAATCAGTGCTGATTGCGTTTGTTAGATTGTCAGTTGGACTGCATTACATTTTGGCGGGCGCTGTTGTTGTTATTTAATCATAGTTATTGACTTATCACTGGCACATTCTTCGTGGCTGTTGCAATTTGTAACTGTTTTTGCGTGACATGCTTGTCAATCTTGCGTATCTATCCATGTATCTGTTACTACTTGTATCTCTTAGTTAGAAAAAGAGAAGCAGTTGCAAATTTGCTATATCAGCAGCAAAAGTTGGAAAGAAAAAAAAAATAAACTCTTTTGTATTCGTATCTGTTAAACTGCAACATTTGCATTCTAAGTTTGCAAATCAAACAATTCGAGCAATTTGTTTTTTCAATTTCGTATCTCAATGTCTGTGCGAGATATTTTCACGTTGCACCAACTGTTGCAACTGTTGCAAATTGCTTGCATCTGGTTCGAAGCAACGTTTTGCGGCAAACCAAAAAAACAATTTAACTTTTGGTCCGGCACGTAGCGATTCAGTTTAAGATCCATCAGCAACGCCCCCCAAAAAATATCTTCATAATAAAACAAAAGAACAACAACAGCAGCAGCAGCTAACAGTTCTTTGCTATTTAATTAATCTACCAGTTTGCTGCTGCTGCCCCACGCTCACTTTTTAGCCTCGGACTCGGGTATCATTCGGCGAGTCAGATCACTCGCCAAAAGGGGCCTGACCCATTTCGCGTGCCCGCTATAATGCCTCACTATGTGGCAGCCACATACTACGCGTAAAAAATTATATTATTTGCATTAAAAATGAGTTACATGTTAAAAATTTAAATTCATACACACCCACCACACGAACAACAATAACAACAACAAAACAAAATCGCAAATTCAAACACGCCCAACTGTTATGGCCCAGCCTTCGCCCCTGCATAATGATAAATTAAGCTAAGAACAAAATTCAAGTTGGCTTTTTTTTTCTTCTTTTGGTAGGCCTTGCTCGATTTGAAGGCATTATACCCAAGATTTTTTGTACAAAAAAGAAGCCTTTTGACTTTCATCTGCTTTTTTTTGGGCAATTTTACTTTCAATTACGATGACAATTAATTTTAGAATTAAAACGAGACAAAACACTTTAATGACAAGCAAAAACCTAACCTACATATATCTTATGTATATTTTCTAAGTTCAATAAATAAATATATTTGTACATTACTTGTAGAGTTTTGCTTTCGCTTAGGCTTTCGATTCTAATTGTGCTTTTCAATAGAAACTTTTAAACGTTTGACACACTATCATTAGATATTTCAATCAAACTGATACCCAATTGATATTGCTCAACAATAACTCGTCAATTTCGTATACTTATTTGACACAAATCACGTTCGACCATTGTCTGGCGAGGCGAAAACATATCTTTTATACAAAACAAAAAAAAAATCAATCTGGAAAAGCGCATTCAAGCTTCGACATAAGCTTGTCGCTTTCAGCTCTTTGTCTGGCTGCCGCAAACACAAGTTTTTTGCACGGCATAACAAAAAATAAATAACAAAATTAAAAAAAGGGTAAATAAAAGCAAAACAAATCGACGCATGCGTAGGCTGTTCTTTTTGTTGTTGCTGTTGTTGTTGCTTTTCTTTTTATATATCATATTCTTTGCCTTCTTGGTTGTTATAGTAGTATGTTAAGGTTTTGAGGTTAATGTCGCCGTTTGTATGTGGCTGAGAGATACGTGAAGCAAACAAACAACAACAACAATATATGTATATTTATGTACCTCCGCCGGGTAACAAATAGTCAACAAATGTTGTCAGCCTACAAAGCAAAAGAATACAAAAAAGAAGAGCTTGACTGGCAGATACTCTGTATAAAACAAATTCGTTCATTAGCGTAGGCAAATGGCAAATATTTTCATTGAAAATGCATGAGTGTATCTTAGCTGTTAGTTTTAATGATTGATTTAGATTTAAAAGCTTAATTAATGTAGCCTTAAAAGTCTGTCGATCAATCTGGCTATGATCTATCGGTAGCATCATACATTTGCACAACCATGTTAAACACTCCTTCTACTATTTTCTAACCATAACAAAAATCATTAAAGTGAGCAGCCGCATGGAATCGTTAGCTCTGCCCCTTTTGCCACATGCCTCATGCTCGAATCGGGCCCATTCGATATGCTCATACAGCAACAAAAAAACATGTGCAACACAGATGCGCTAACTTAACTTTAGTTTTTAATGCGCTTCGCTGCCGATCGTAGAACCAGCAACAATAACAACACCAGCAGCCAGCTAAGGCAGCATAAATGCTCATTGTTTGGGGCCATGATTTTATGTTGGACGCCGGGTCCGATCTGGTTTTTGGTCCCCATTGAATATGGGTGCGTCCAGGCGTTACGCTAATTGCCGACGACCATTCGCTCGATCGTCAATTCCAATTAGGCTAGGAACGGAGCTATGATGTGGGCAATGCTCGAGGCACAATATGATAATAGAATACAAATTAAATGCTCAAATACGTTCTATTATTAACAAAAAAAAGAAAAATAAAAAACAAACAACAAATAAGAGTGTTCTAGTCGAGAATGCCCAATCAATCAATACTCTGTATACTGCTCAAGTTTTTCTTGGATCATTTTATGATTGGTTTGGTTGTTGTTTTCAATATAATTGCTGCCACAATTTTGAAAACTTCATGCAAGAACAATTTATGCATTTATAATGCAATAACTTCCATTGCCTTTTTTATCTGTTTCATGTTTTTTTTTTTTTATTGTCGTAGCGATTGTTGCAATTAAAAAGTTAGCTGTTTTATCAAACGGAAATTGTCCCCAGGTTTTTTGTTTTTGTTTTGTTTTTTTTTTTTTGGCTTACACGCCAACTCTCAAAGTTGGTCTAAAGACAACTTGTGGCTTGAAGTGTTGGCTGCACTTGGGTAACGGAAGTCGTTGACTACTTTTTACATGAGCCACCTTAAATTTTTTATTTTTTACTATCGTAAATAAGAAGGTAAAAAAACTACAGCAAATTTTAATTAATTTCGTTGTTGTTGTTTATGCAGTGGCGAGTTTGCTGCTGTTTTTTTTACATCTTTTGCTGACATAATAAAGTTGTTTGTAATATTTAAAACAAAGAGCTCAATATAAATAATATGTAGATTAATAAATACTACTCACCGTTTTATCCTAATGATATTATTGTCAATGTTAATAATTCTGTAAAAAGATTAAAAAAGGAAAATATTTTATTATAAATATTACTAGCAATTATAACTACAAATTTATTTTTTTTCTCCATATTTTTATCTTTACTCAATTATGATTGAATAATATTTTTTATATGTAAATGGATTTTTGTACCTTTTTGATTAAAGCAGGTACTTATCAAGGGCCTATACGACACACTTTATGCATTTGCCATCTGATTACAACAAACAACTTGATTGCCCATTTCGATAGACTAAACCCATATTTAGGTCAAAGCTATGCCTATTGGCCGAAGGTCATCCGATTAATAAAATCCGATAAAATGCAATCTATGCCATGTTGATAGCTATCCACAATAAAGAAACACCTTTGTCAACCAGTGACGAAGCTGTTGGAAAAAATGATGCACCAATAAAAATCAGAAAGTTATAAAATCAACGGCCAACCAAAATTGTTATTGATGATAAGTTGGTGGGTTTATTTATTGTTTATGGCGTTGATAATTACAATAACCAAAGTTGAGACCAAAGACACCAAAGACAAGAGCAATACATCAAAAGCACCTGTCGCATACGCAATGAAAAAATGGAAGAAGACAAAAATCGATTGCATAAACATAAAAATCAAAGCTTGACCAAACCAAAAATATGTGTAATAATAACAAAATGCCGAAAGCACAAAAATAAAATAAATAAACCAACTGTAAAGTAGCTTTGTACATATTTGTTGTCATTATCCTTTGGCATTTATACATGAGATTTACGTTTATATATGTACATATGTATTTATTTTTATGGTTGGCATGACGGATCAGTTATGAAATTGTTTGGCCCACGCCTCAGCGCACCTAGAAAAAAATAAATAGATAATTTATAGTATAGACGACGATGTCGCAGTGCTGCTGCACACAGAATCAGCAAAATCAGGAAAAGTATATGGCAGATACATACATCAATTGCTGAAGTTATTGCTGCTGGTTGCTGCTGCTGCTGCTTGCCTAACAAGCGGAAAGCCAAAACATAACAGTAAAGTAAATTAAGTAAAAACCACACAAGAGCGCAGCATCGACAAAAACAAAAACAAAAAAACAAGAACTCAGCAAATGCAACTTTTGCGAAACCGGACAGCGAAGGCAGCAAAGAATAAGAATCACAAAAAACTGATGCTTATATAACCGAAGTGTTGTATATACTTAAAAAGCAAATCTGACACATTATAATAACAGCCACGAATAAAGTTTGATCTAATATAAGCATAGTTATCAATATCGAAAAGGAAACATAGATTATAAATGTGATTTTTCTGTTGTTTCTGTTAAAATTAGCTAAAATTTATAAACTTAAATTAAATACTGCGTATTATTTTACAAACGTCTTTAAAATATCCTAATGCCCAATGTGGTGCAGTATATGTGTGTTCGTATAATTATGCGAGATTATGTTGGTCAAGAGTGCCTGAGAATAGAACCAACAACAACAACAACAACAGGTAGCTCAGGGGGCCAAACGGGCGAGCGCAACAAAAGTTGCTGACCTCGAGAATTCGCTCTTCTCTCTCTCTTTCTGCCTCTCTGTCCCACTCATTGTATTTTCGCATTTAGCTGTTTTTTAAGACATCACTCATACGACCCACTGTGTATGTCGGTCCGGCAACGACCAGTTTTCGATTTTGGCTTACAGAACGTTGTCGTTATATGTCTAAACATGGTAGCTTGAGATTCATATTAAGACATACACACAGAAATATGCACAAAGCATAGAAATAGTTAGTTCATCGCAACTGTAGCATCTTTATTTGTCTGTCAAGCAGTTTGACAAGCTTACTGCTTACAGCTTAAGAGTCGTTTGATGTTAATAGCAGTGCAAATTGACAGCTGGCAATTGCAGTTTGAAAATCATTGAAAGTAAAGAGAGGAAATAAAATGATGCCAAGCTGTCAAAGTTTGATATGTATTTGTTTGCACAGACAAACAAATGATTTTAAGCATTAACATTTTATAACACTTATTCGTAATGCAATCATTGTTAACAGACAGCATTTAAATGCGATTTGCTTAAGTGCTAGCGGAAAAGACATATTTGACAATGAACAATGCAAAAAGAACGTATATTTTAGTCGAGGCTAAGAGATGGGGGTGGGGACTAAGCAAACAGTGCGGCATTTTAAAGCGAGCTTGAGACAAAAGGCGTGAAGCCTAATACGATGATAAGCGCTTATGTATAATGCCTATGATGCGAGCACACACACACACAGAGAGAGAGACAGGGAAGCGACCAAAGTAGTAGACAAACAATGTCAGGGCTTGAGTTAAGGCTTAGACTGCGGCAGCTCACATTGGGGGCAGGGAACGAACGTAGAAGAAGAAACAAACCATAATGACAACATGACATGCAAAGTTTTGTCAAAGCAGCAGACAGTAAACAATGTATACATTGAGCTACATACTAGCTTAAGGATGAGAGTCGAGCCAGACATCATCAGGGGTAAGTAGCCAATAGATGCGGCGGGCCTTACTTAATCAACAACAGCCAGACGGACGGACGGACGGACGGACAGGCAGCGACGAGACGCAGATTCTTTTCTTTTTAGCACGTTATATGAATAACTAATTGAGAGCGTACACCATAACACGTAAGTATGCGAAATATACAACGTAGGGTCGAAGTAATGTGTGTATCCATCAGATACATGTGTATCTCGAGGGCATTGCCAGTTGAGGGCGTTGCGCCAAAGCATGACGGAGCATAAATACAACCATAACGCGTATCTAAGAGATGAACGAAAACAAAAAAATCTCAGTACTGCTTGGTCGGCACAAGAAGTGGAGTAGGACAGCAGCAAAGCAGATGCGACGAAATGACGACCAGCTCCAAAGCTGATGTTGTTGCACAGCTACAAGTTATTACTCCTGTTGTTGCTGTTGTTGTTGTTATGTGCTAAACTGGTAGCACATTTCGCCAGGGCTGAGTCATCATACTATGAGGCCATGGTTTTGGAATCACAGTAGCCGCTGGCTGCCTGTTGTTTCGCTTGTGTTTTGCATTGGGCCAAGTTCGATGACTAAGCATTTGGATTCTAGTTCTGATGTTGTTCTGTGTTTTGTTATTCCCTTCTGTTTTCTCTCTTCAATCAGTTAACTGCCGGCCGGCATAGCTTTAATGTGACCGCATCGTAATGCTTCGTTGTTATAAAACGAACGTGGTTGCAATTGCAATCACTATTGGTTTTCAAGCTCATTAAGGGATCATGGTTTGAGTTGATCTTCATTGATGATTTTTTAATTTACAATAAATTATTCTCAATGAATATCTTAATACCTGGTGTTTATTTTTAGCAACAGATGACAAAAGCTTGGCCAACAATGTAAGCGCCAAAAATATACAAAAATCCGTTTATTATTAAAAATTGCTCATTAAACTTAAATTAGTCCGTTAAATTCAAATGCATTTGTTTGATGCTGAAATCCAAAAATAGCAGCAGACAACAATTAAACAACAACAACAACAACAAAAAACAACAATACAGAATGTCTGCTTTGATGAGGCCCAACATTCAAAGCCAATGCTTGCGAAACCGTGACACATGGCCGAAGGCCAGCAGCAGAGATAGAACAAATTATAAAAATAAAATAAACAAAAGAACACAAACATAGATGATGACGATGATGGGATAATGCTGTTGTTTTTTTTCTTCTTGATGATAAAGACGCAGAGCAGCCAGCCAACCAAACCAAACCAAAACAAAGCCAAGTGAAAACAATTTGCATTTGCAAAAATAAACCATGACAAACGAGAGCGCACAGTTTGAGAGTCGCCTGTTGGACGCACTCACTCGCCCGCTCTCTTTTAGTCTCTCTCTCTCTCTCTCTGACTCTCTGGCGATCTCTTGCAATTTTCCTCCGGCCATTTGGAACTGCTGATTTAGTTAATTTGCAGCGATTTTCAGTTACATTTGCCATTCATTCAGCGTTTTCGATTTGTTTGCTATTTTAATGGCTTCGAACGTTCGCTGGTGCGCATCGCGCCTGGCGTTGCCATATCAACAATAATTTAATGGCTGTTGCGAAATTTGCATTAAAACTCTGATTGTAAATGTGTGTGTGTGTGTTCAGTTTGAATTGCAATCAATACTTAATTTCAATTTCATTTGAATTACTCGACCCTGCGCACATTGTTTTTGTGGTTTTTCTAAGCTAAAGCTGAACTTTAGAAAATGAAAACACAAAAGAACTCGTGCATAACCGACAAGCGATACTCTGAAAACTGGGACAAGTATTTGATTCTAGTAAAAATTCTTTTGGATTACACTTAAATAAAATTTATTTAAGCATTTTTGTAGCTTTAGCTTTAAAACGGAAGACAAAAGTTTAGATTGGCATTTGAGAACTTTAAAACATGGAGTATGAAAAAAAAAACGCAGCACAATGACCGCGCAAAATTAATTCCCCTACTTTTTTTTTATTGTTATTGAATTTGTTTTCAATTTTGTTATTTGTGCCACCCCAGTCATTGTTGTTGTTCTATTTTATTCCAGTGAAGTGGAACAATTTTGTTCGTTTGGTTCGCTTGTGGGGCGATGTTTTGAAAAGAGTTACGCGAATTGCGAATGTCTCTCGATAAGCGATTGATTTAATATCGTTCGTTTTACATGGCTAAGCAAACAGAGGCGGAGGGTTTCCTCTATACGCTATGTACGAGACACTTTGTACGACATATGTATCATTTGAAAGAATGTCGAACTCGTATTGTATTTCATTTGGTGAAAAACAAAAAATTAACTTTCCCAACGTGTTAAAATGTGTGTCATAGGTTTCGTTTTGCAAAATGATATCAATTGACTTGAAATATTTGTAAAATTTACCCGTTTTCCAGTAAATTCAATTACATACAACCAACAAATACTAACAGCTTCTTTCGAAAAAAAAAAAACTATACTCAATTTTGTTGCAATTTGTTTAATAGTAAATAATTTGCCTACCACAAACACGTTGCAAATGCCATTTGCTCTTTTATCTTGTAAGTATATGTTACACGTTTTTTTTTCATTTTTGTAATTTTTTTTTTGTTGTTGGTGGCGGGCGGCGACACACCCACTTTAAAAGCACTCATTATTAAGCTAAAGCAGTAGTTGAATATTTCGTTTATTATTTGGCAATCGTGTAGAAGGTAAAAATCTTTAAAAATTATTACCCATAGATGGCGTTGTTTATGGCGCTTAATTAAGCATGAAGCTTAACAAATATTTGCAATCAAAAGCAAAGCGTAACCACAACATTTTTTTTTAAAATTAACTTCAGAATCTAGATTCTAGACTAAAGACTAGAGACTTGCGTAGTGTTTTGTTGCTATTGACGAGCTGTCTATAATAATATCAAAATATTTTCGCATACTCTAAAGCTTTGCTTAATGCGGCTCGAATAAGTTTCGATCGAGAACAGCTAGCTTGTACGACGTGATGTGGCGCGGCAAATTAAGTAAAGCTGTGTGCCTGTGCCTGACTGTCTACCTATCTGCCAGCTAGCTGGGTGTATGTATCACTCAGTCCATCTGGCTAGTCGTCTATCCGTAATTTTAAAATGCGTTATTGTTACACCCTGATTACGCGAGCTTAGCAACAGCAAAAAACGAAATAAAAATTAATCAAAGATGAATAACGAAATAAAAGCTAATCAGAGATGAAAATTTAATAAAAAATGAAAAAATATCTCACTATTCCACATAAGTGAGAATGTGTATGCATACGGATTTGATTCAGGTATTCATAGTACACAGATAAGATTTACAAAACAATAGCTCAAGCGATTGTTTGTTCACAGGCCGCTAGATGGAGCTGTTGCAACTGCTAACTTAACTTTGAGTTTGCCATTTTGGGCGTTATGCGTGTGAATAACCGTGAGCCGCTGGAGGAGGCGAAGGTGTCGTTAAGAGAAGCTGACTTGAATGCCTTGGCAACAACTTGCATGCATCGCTGACTTTCCAGTGTATATATATTTGTTTTTTTTTTTTTGCTTCATGGAATTCGTATTCGCTGAGAAGCGACTGAGCCATGCAACCTGACCTTTTTGTTGTAGTTGCCCTTAGCTAATAGGGTTAAACTATATTACGATTGAAACAGCAATTTGAATAGCTTCAAAAAAAATCAACAAACAAGTTTTATTATCAAACCAATCTTGTAAGAAATCATGTCAATATAATTATTATTAGTTATTACAAACAAGATAAAAAAAAAATCAGCTTTGTAAATTTGCAATACATTAAGTTAACCTCGAACAGCAGATCAATTTGGTTAGTAATGCCCCACACACACGTTGTGTCACAAACCCAACATTATTATAGATCGCCTCATACTGTTGCAAATAAAATGGGACTACTACAAACCTGAAACTAGAAAGCATGCTGCACAAAACCAAATTATGTAAATCAATCATTTGTTTGCAAGCAGCAAAGTCATTGGCTAGACATTGCATAGATACATATCTAATAGATGTTATAGACTTGGGGCGCCATAAAACGCCTTTTTCTATTTATTAAGAATTCCGATTACCAGTTGAAGACCATAACGGAAAATCTAAAAACCAGCTGTAGGGGCAGGCATTCAAACTGTTATAAACGAAGTATAGTGATAGAGAATGGCGAGACTCCTACGCAATTGAAAACGGAACTGGGTGGAAAACTATTCGAAAAATTGATGAAACATATTTCATATAAACTTATATATATATATGTATACTAGATGGTATATACTATACCAGTATAGCATACCGGCTGCACGCAGCAACACCGCCAGCTAGGTATACATCATTTTTCTGTTGCTATTTTTAATGCAATCCCCCACACACACACAGCTGCACACAAGTATACATACATAGATTTTTAGTATAGTATAGGCTATTGTATCTATCGCCTGGGTCTTCGGTTCTGGGCTCTACCAACCGTGGCTGTCATTTTGATTTTTGCTCGACATGTGCACACAAGAGCAAGCCGCTGCTGCTTTCATCTTGTTGCTGCATCTTGTTGCATTTGCAGCGTGCGTATCTCTTTCTATATATCTCAAGCTGTACACGTGTAACTTTAACGCTTTGTTGAAAGCTACAAAAATCCGGCAGGCAGAACAGAACAGACAGACAGACATAGAGACAAGTCGAAAAGTCGCCTCAACACAACTTGCATGTCAAATTAATTTCATTCAATTTTTAATTCAATTTGACGCCTTTTCACTTGCTACACCCGTTCAAATAGATGTATAAGTATCTGGCAGGTATTCTGCATACTATCTCTCGCTTCTGTCATGTGGCAACAGCGTTAATGATGCAATGCGCCATGTGTGAGGTGGTAAACTGTGCATTTTATTTCTGATATGCCGCTTGCCTTTTGATTAACGACCCTTGATACAAGTTTTTGACTTCTTTGATTGCCACATGGGGTATATTTGAGTTCATGTCACTTTATTTGATAGATTACCTTTTGAATTTGTCTAGCTGAGTGGCGTTGAATTTGGAGGTTTTGTTGTATTATTCGTTGGGTTCTGCAATTAAATAAATTTGTTGAAAATATTAAAGCATTATTACTAATGAAATCTCCCCTTAAACCTAATAAAATCAAGTATTTAATTTGCTTTGCGATAAATGTTTGCGCATTAATTAAAAAAAAAACCCATAAAATTTAAGGCTAAGCCCAACCTAAAGCGATACTTTAATCGTTAAACATAAACACCAGCTTAAACTGATCCGCCTCTCAATTTATAGTTGTTTTTTTTTTGTTAAAAGCCCATAAAATATTACCTCTCCAGGCGGAGGGTGGTTTTGTTAAACGCCTACCAACAACAACAGTAACTTCTTTTTTTTTTGTGTTACCCATAAAAAAATTAACTGCTAACGGCACTACAGAATCATTTAAAAACAATAAGATGATACGAGATTCATTTTCATAGATTAAAAAAGATTTCCGGGGATTTTGACTTTTCTGTCATAAGAAGAAAATGAATTTACTAAAATGTTTAAAGAACGAAAATTGCTTGTGACAAATGACAATCAAATTTGCTTAGCTCCATTGTCAAGTAATGTAATTGATGTTTTAGCTAATTTGCGTACAAGTTGCAAGTTGCATTATCTCACACATTTTCTCAGCTCTCAGCTAAAAAGTATAGAATATTTTCACACCAAAATGTGCACAAAACAAAACTAATTAGCAACGTGAAAATTCTTTGGCTACTCAAAACAAAAGGTGATCTAACCATGACACAGTTAAATGGAGTCCATAAAAATGGGTCGCAAAAAAAAAAATAAACATGAAAGCATTTTGAAAGTAGATAGATTTAAATCTGTTTTACAGTTATTCTGTTAAGAAAATTTATTCAAAAGTATGCTCTGTTTTTTTTTGTCCTAGTACACATTTAACCTAAGCTCTGTATAATTTTTGAATTTTATGACGTAAAAATCCGTATATGTACATCATAATTATTTATTATATTTATGGCCGACTAATCACGGTTTTTCACATCATTTGAAAGCACGCTTTAACCATTTTGAATATTTGAACTATTGAGCTACTAAATCATTGTCAAAACTTAAATAACTTCGTCCGTTGTATATATGAGAAAAGGCCAAAAATACATTGGCTGTCAATAATAGCAATTTAAACATCTATGATCAAATTTCTTGGCATTTTAATAAATTTGGCTCAAGTCACATAAATTATAAGAAAATTACCTATTTAATATTTGCAGCATTAGATTCATTGCGATCGAACACATAAAAGCCAAACGCTTCATTAACTTACAGGGAGGTTTGCTTTTGGTGGTCATCAATGGGGCTCAAAAAAGTTATTTAACCAAAAAAAACATAATATGTTGACTGAATTTGTGTTGACAGTTTAAAGTTGTCTTTGAGCATTTTAACAATTTTGATTCATACAAAATGTTGTTAAATTTGATGTCTCGAATAATTTATGCAGAAACCAGATTTAAATATTTTTACATGTTGTTAAAGTTTCAAGCAGGTCCAAGAAAGAGTTTTCCCTATTAAAAAACAACTATTCAGAAAAAGTTATTAAAGCTAATGAAAATATATTTTAAGATTTTTATGGTATCTTAAGTTCTATAACTTTTTTGCATTTTGCTTAACCCTTGAAATTTCAGATTTTGTTTTGCTTTAAATTGGCATATTGTCTTTGATTTGTCTTAATTTAGTTTTGAAAGCATTTTCAATGTCAGTTTTGGTTTTTGTCATATATATTTTATTTATACATTTGTTTTCTGTGCAAAAATAAGAAATGCTTAAGTCTTTGCCGGTTTTTGATTTTACTTAATCGCTGATGTATGTGGTGCAATTTTCTCGTATTTATGTTGATTATTATTTTTATGATGGCGACGAACCTGAGAGACCTTGACAAGCAATGTCTATTCTTTTTAGTATTTTTCTGTTGGCTAAAAATCTGTCATTTCGAATGGCTGATATTAAAATTTAATATGTGCATTAAAAACATTTAACGTATTTAAACGCCCCAAATGGCCCTGAAATGTGGTATCGTGTCAGTTATTGTTATTTTTTTTTCGGTTTTCGCATTTTGTATTTTTGACCAAGAAAAGTAAATATGTACTATATGGATGTATAAATGATATACAGTATAGATTGTATTTTTGCAGCTGGCCTCGGGCCGTCGTTCTGTAAACATAATTTGCATTGCGCTACTTTCGACTTTTGAGTTTAATTAATAATTTGGTTCGTCCAACCCTTCTACCCTCCGACTTTTTGACTGTCTACGAATGGTTGAATGGTTAACGCGCAGTTTTTCAAAATAATAAACAACAACAGCAGCGCTAAAATTCTATAAACAGCTCACAAACAATTCACACTTTTAACTATGGCGCGGGGCAGGGGCAGAGCGGTGTGTGGAGGCACTAAGGTAGGGAGAAATGGATTTTGTGAACTTTTTTCGGAAATGTGAAAGGCAAACGTTTCTTTCTCGAAACTTTTCTTTACCGTTGTACGTATATTGAACTCTTATAATTAGGCAACTTGTTAAACGTTGAACTCAAAATGCTTTCCAATAAATGGGGTCCAACGGAAGCAAGAACACATGTAAAAAACGCCCGAATTTATCATTTCTATATGAGAAAAACTAAAACTCTTTAGGTTTTATGTGATTAAGACATATAAATGTTCATTTATCAATATCTTAGTAGTTTAATAACCCTATAAAAATGTTTAACATGAATAATTAATAGCAACCAATTCTTAACAAACAAATTTGCTGCATAAGAAGCTTTAGTCGGGGAACCTTGAAAGGAATTTGAAAAAAAAATTCAAAACGAAATAAAATTTAGATCAACATCTAGATAAATACTAGATTATATAGTTTTTGTGGTCTAACTAGTTGCCATCCATCTAATTAAACAGGTAATTTACAGTATCGGCATAATTTATGTGCATGCATAATATGGAAGACAACTTCAATAGGATTCTAAAGCTAATCTAAACCAATTATTGTCCAATAAAATAGCCAAAGCAATTAGCATATTTTTATAATTTGCAGCTATGCTCAAAAGTTGCGTCAATGTCAAAAGGTTCAAACAGGTTGAAAACAAAAACCATTCTTATAAGAAATTCTTTAGCTAACTTTTAAATGTGTTGAGCCTGGGGCATTACAAAGATTACTTTCAACTTTAGATCAACAAAGTAGCTGCTTTGAACGCTGTTATCAAAGAAATTAATTAAAATACGTGCGTCATTAAAGCCAAACAAATATTTACTTAAATTGACAAATTCAATGTCATCTAAATAATACAAAATCAAATCAAAGCCACAGCTGTTTTATATTCTCTTTGTCACAAGATGTGCAAGTTAAATAAATCCTAAAAAACAACACATTCATTCACCGCAAAATAATTCGATGACATAAGCTATCTATTTTAAATGTGATTTTGCAAACAATTTATTGCTCAAAAAAATAATAAAAAATAAGCTAGTATTAACAGAGTGTATTTGAAACATTTGCATGAATATCGAGAAACGTTCACATTGCAAAAATTGATGCAATTTAACGGCGAATGGAAACAAAGATCTTTAAAATGTTAATATTTCATCACATCATTGAATTTTAAGTCATGTGATTCATTGGATTGTTATAGCTTTGACTAAACTAACATTTTTTTTATATCATAACAACTATTTTTAAATCGTATTTTTGTCTATTAAAACGATTTGTTCCTACATAAATGTGAAGCTTTTAAATCTGATGTGTGAATCTGTTTAAAAAATTATTTGCTCAGTGATCTATCCGTTCTAATTAATAAAGCAGGCATTTTACGGCTCTGGCTTTGAAACAATTGCAATCATCTATCTACAAACAAATGTATAATTTCAATGTATTTATGTATATTATTTTTTTCTATGTAGCGCCATGCTGTTGTTGTTGTGTGTTGAAGATTTTTGGATTACATTGCAAAATGCAAAACAATGGAACGCCATGAAATCATGTACACACACACACAATATGCAACACAAAAGTGATGATAATTATATTTGAGTGCAGCGCAAATTGCAAAACAATATGCTGCACACAAGCACAGACACACACACACACATACAATTATAGCATCAACAACAATAAACAATATGCAAACACACACACACACACGTACACAGGGGTTTCCTTTTTAGCTTTTGCTCAGCTGTTAATTTGTTTTTAATTGGCTTACGCGCGCATTATTTGTTACTTTCCTGTTACTCTACAATTTGATTAATTGTTAGTTTAAATGCACGCACGTAGCAATAATAATAATAATAATATAAAAACCTCTGCCCGAGGTTTAACGACTTTCTTATCGTTAGGTTAAAACTGAAGTTCATTGCAAATAAAAAAAATGCTAAAAAATAAAAATACAAATGAAAAAACTTTTAAATAACCAAAAGATACTAAATATTTAAAACAAAAACTACTTAAGGGGGTTTTGTATTGCAAATAAATAAACTAACAGACATTAATGTCATTTGCGGAATTCAAAATTGTCAAATAAACTTAAGTATGTGGAAGTTGTTGTTGTTGACAAGGTAGCAACAATGTCGCTATAATAACGTTTGTAGTTTATTGTGAGTGTTCATCAGTATTTTTTTCAAAAATTTTTGTTGCTCATCCACATCATCATTATCATTATCAACTTGGCGTCTGCACGAAAATAGACAAGGAGCGGGGGTACAATGAACCTACGAG
Organism: Scaptomyza polygonia; assembly: GCA_035044585.1. NCBI lineage: Eukaryota > Metazoa > Arthropoda > Insecta > Diptera > Drosophilidae > Scaptomyza > Scaptomyza polygonia. Next base: position 81,912 of record JAWNNU010001547.1, read on the forward strand.
CTTTGTCGAAAGTGATTGTTCAACGAGCGCGAAGTTATAGAGATGAAAGAGAGAGAAATACTACAAAGCTCAATGGATATCTTTTGTTTTCGGCACTATTCATTTGAGCCTCTTGTTGTGTTTATCGTGCTAACATCTTGTTGTAGAATACATATCTCGAATACATTTTGCCTGTTTTCCATTTTACATGTGACAATGATTTCGTTAAGTGATAAACGACATTTTCGCTTCTGGTAGGCAAACACACATTTAATTGACAGGCAAACAGATTGTTGCCAACTTAAACGTGACAGTGTTGCCAGATACTACTATGAAGCGTCTATCGTTTATCGAAAGCATTTGATTAATTAAAAGCCTACGTTGATCGCAAAAGTACAGATTCCTAGAATTACGCACGAACCAAAAACACAAACCTCGTCACATGAAACCTTTTTTTGCCAGCAATTGTGTGCTTTTTTTTTTGTGGCGATGGGCAAACATAAAAATCCATTAATGGCTTTAACCAACGAGCGGCTCTAACCGGAAGTTTACAAAAGTTGACAGCGATCGTACGTTGTTGTTGTTTGGGTTCTATACACACCAGTTTTTCTTTTATGGTTGCAGCGTTTGCTCAGTCAGGCATTAAGCACATTGACATATGCCTGCCAGATTCCAGCAGATGCAAGAGGTGAGCATAAAGAGGGAGAAAGAGGAGAGAATGTGTGGCACAAAGACACCGTAGATCGATATGCGCCAACCACATTGTATTAAAATGCGTCTTTTGCCCTAACGGTATCGGCTTGGTTAAAAAAAGAATGCCTAACTTTAGGATACCCTTCCAATATTATGAACACAACATTTTATCTTTATACCTTAGCCACGTCGAAAAACTATTTACTTGAGTATACTTAATAGTCGCAACAAATTTGCTAAAAAAAAAATACCCTGAACAACAACAATCACTTCGCTTGTTTTTCATAAACTGAAAGCTGCGATTGAACAATATGCGAAAGCGGAACCGACGCTTTCGGTAACCTAAGACAACATGAAAAACAGTTGAGGCCACACGAAGACACAATGAAGTAGAAGAAGCAGAAGCAGCAACAGCAGCAGCTTCAACAGCCAAGTAGCAAATGAAGAAGAAGTGGCACACAAAAGCGCATAAGTTTCCGTTGACCGTTAATTAAAACCACAAGACGGTAGAATTGTGTGCGCAGAGCAACTGACGAACAAAAGTAAGACATGCACACACACACACAATCACACACACACATGCACACATTGGGCCACATAAATTTGTTAGCGCCTTGACACAGCTGCATTAGAAACGCCGCACGCGCTCCAATTTGAAAACCCACTTCAATTGCGCTGCAAAACGGGCAGGCTGGCAGGCGTGCAGGAAAAGGGGAGCGAAGTGGTAGTGACGGGCAACGCCTATCAAGGTTGCAATTGCCACAATCTGCGTCGGCGGCGCCACTAACTGTTTGATTAAAGATCATGCAACGCCGCTTTCGTTGCCAGAGCATGGCAAGCGACAAAAAATAAAAAGAAAGCAAAAGGTTCAATTTTCAACAACACGAATAGAAATACCCTACAATAAAAACCATATTTGTCAGCAAATTTAAAGATATACACTAGTCGGCATAATTATTTTGACGAAATCAAAATCATGCATTTTTGGCTATAACTTTTTATTGGCTTCATAGAACGTAACCATTTTTTTTTTCAATTTACATTTCGATCACACAAACTTAAAATTAATCACGTTAGAATTATTTCATGAAAATTTAAAAAGATTTGAATTAACGTAAATTTTAAAAATTTTAAAAAAAATTTCGTCAAAATATTTATGCCGACTAGTGTATAAGATTCGAAACAAATTGGCTTTAATGCCGTCTCAGCTTATAGTTTGATAAATATGATGTCGTTTTTACTACATTGTAGACCATATTTAAAGCTAATGCATGCCACAAGTACTATAATGGCAACATAGCTTAGCTAAGTAATTTGCAGATAAGCCGTTTCTAATGCGTTGCAAATGCAATGAACAACAGATTATGACCCATAAAGAAGGTAAAGCTGTGTGAGAAGAAGAACGTTGGAGAGTTCCAGGCAAAGACTGTGGCAGTGGCAGTGGCAGTGGCAGGCAGCAGCTGTGCGGTGTCTACAATTTATGTTAAATATTGTATGAAATCTGCAAAAGAGAGTCGAATGATGAATGTTGAACGTTGAACGGTTGCAGCCGCAAAATGTCAGCTGTTTGCAACAGTTGGCCACATGGGCCACATGGCGTTGAATGCAACATAACACGCGTTTGCGGCCGACCAGCCCGGCCCGCTATGAAGAGAGAAATTGTGCCAATTTGCTTGCAGCAACTAAAGGTAAAAAGGCTGGCCCCAAGTCTCAGTCTCAGTCTCCATCTCAGCCTCAGTCAGTCAGTCTCAAATGGCGGCATTATTGATGATGACAGAAATGTGTCGTATGTCGTTTCGACGCTTTTCTAAGCGTTGGCGATACACGACACGACACGATGCGATGCGATGCGATGCAGCTGCAAACTCTCTTTCAGTTTTGCCATGAACCAAGTTCATGGATGCCAGCCAAGTTGCCTACAGTTAGCTGATTAAGCCTGAAACGAACTGGCATTGGCATTGGCTGGCCCGCCAGCCACAACTGGATGCACAATATTTATGCCCTGCATTAATTTTGATGTCTTGAAAGGCGGCGAGCGGCGAGAGGCGAGAGACGAGAGATCGTCAATGACCTTGTGCGTAAATTTTAATCAGCACATCCTTCGCAAAACTAAGAAACCAACCTTCGTTCCTACCGTCCTTCCACTCACCGAGCACTTTTTCAAGCTTGTCTCTGTCTCCGGCGCATGCCTGACTCATCTTCTTGGTCAGGCCACTTCAAGCCAACAACTTGACAGGCAAATTATGTACAAGTTATGGTGGATTAAGCAGCCTTATAGTACCGATATATACAATGTAACTTTATATGCATCGTATGCACCTACGTTTAAATCGGTAGCCAAAGGGTTTGTCAGCGAAATGAGAGCTTTTCAAGCATTTGATGGACAGATCTGGGTTATAAGCGTCTGTCTGTTCTCGAAGAAGTTTAAGTCAAAACCTAATTTGAAACAGTTCATAAGCATAAAAAAACAAACCGGTAAAAACAGAAGGTTGCAGTTGCAAATTATTCCAATGATACTGAAACTTTAAGCCAATGACTCTAAAACTTTGTTCGTTTGGCTTGCTCTTAAACGTATAAGCTTAGTTAACCATCCATTGATTACACATGTAATTTCATGTTTCGAAGGTCACTTAAAACTCAAAAATGGTTAGCAACACATTTTGGGAAAAACATAAACTTGTTAAGCCTTATGCGTCATGGAACTCATAGAACTTGTATATCTATACAAAAAAAAGCAAATGTCATTTATGACAAAGCCAAACAAAGCTAAAAGCACGCCCACATTTGTGTCAACCACAAAGAACACGATTATCAAACATCGTCATCAACATCATCTTTTTGGCATATACACAATACGTACATATATACGACATAAAAATTAGCAAATTGTTATTTTTATAATTTAATTGTAACGCTAAAAGTCAACGAGGCAAATTTAAAGCAAGAATTAACGAAAAAAAAATAAAACAAACAACTTGCCAAAAACAGAACGCAAAGCACCAAACCAAAGAAGAAACATAATGGGGCTGACAAAAAAAATAACAAAAAAATATATATTTTAAAAATTAACATGATAATCTGATGATAAATGAGGAAACCTTTTACATTATCACAATCACAATCGCACTCGTAATATTAGGGGGTATTTATATATATTTTGGGAAACACGTCTCACAGTTGCCAGGGCCAACAGTTCGAGTAGCGGTATTGTTGCCTTTCTGCATTGTTTTCGTATGGTGCAATCATGCGCGTTATTATTAAATTCGTTCATTCATTTATTCAAACGAACCATTCATGCGATTTGTGTGTGTGTTTGTGTGCTATTGCCAAATATGTTTTTTTTGGTTTGCTCTCGATTTTGAATTTGATTTGCTTTGTTTTAAAATTAAGTGCTTGCGTTTTGAGTGCTTCGAAGCAGCTGAGTGAATGTCTAATATTGATATTAAGCACGCTAAATGCAAATTTTAGAGCATATGTAGTTTATTTTCATATTAACTGTTTATATATATTTTACAACAATATATTATGCAAGAATTCATAATAAATAAAAGTGAATTTTCATATATTTTTATTTAAAAAGTTCATATAATTTTCAAGCCATGTTTACATACATATATCTACGTATTCCACCGATCACGTATGCTAAATTTGATTAAGAAAAATAATTCCCCATAATTCTTTTCAGTTAATGATCATTTCAGACTTTAAGCAACTTTAAGCACACACCTCTGATACTTACGCAATTTAAGCATCTGTGGTTATTATACCAAAGGTGACGAGATAAACGCTTTGCCTAAAACCACAAGACAATCTTTAAGCCACATAATAAAAAAAAACGAAAAAAACATAAAAATCAGCAGTCTGTGAGACAGTCAGAAACGAATACGGAAACCTTGTCTTGTCAACTTGCATATGTATTTTAATTTGGCCAAAAAGCCAGAAGAACTGGATAAAAGGCTTTGCAGCGGTTTTACATGACCTTAATCTGAACTTTTTCTTTGGAATTCATTTTATAAAATAAATGTCAAAAACAAAAAATTAAACAGTTTTTACTGCACAAAGCAGTTAGGCATAACTTGCGGTCTTATCAGCCAAAAAAATCATTTAACACTTTCTTTCAGCCCACATAAAATGCACAACAACAGATCATAAAATTAAAAAACAAAACAACAACATCTAAACAATTTTTCTATGTTTTCCTCCCAAAAACATTTTACCACACAGAGTACTTCAATATAATAACGCATCAAACCACGCGCATTTCCATGTCCATTTCCCTCTCACACACACACACACGCACACACAAGTAACCTCTGTGAACTCACAAACTAGTGTGTGGCTATCGCAGACTTTCGTATCATTAAAAGCACTTGGAGAACTGAGAGACTCTGCTGTAATTGAAGGGCTACTGGTTTACAAAAGTGCTCAGAGAGCTCTTACTTTGACCAGACCAGACCAGGTTTAGAAACCACAAGAGAAAAAATTATTATTATTATTATTATATTTTGTTACTAGCAAAGCAAAGCCAAAGAATATGCGTGGGAATTAACATGAGAAAATTTAATGTTTACAATACTTAAACATAAAGTAGAAAATAATAATAATAATGATAAAAATAAACAAGAAACGAAAACTGGATGGTTAACACAGAAAAAGTGAGGCAGCAAATGAAGTTAAACAAAATTTTGCTACTGTTTGTCGTCAAGTCGTGGCGAAGCGAAGAGTGCCCCAAAGGCAGAGTCATGAGCAGACATTTTTATATCTCGTCATCGTCAACGTCATCATTATCATCATCATCATTGTGTATAACATTGTTATTATCCTCCTACAGCTTCATGCCGCTCTTAACATTGACACAAAAAAACTATCGCGATCTATTCTCGAATAAACCCTGCTATTGTCCTCAATCATTTCCTTGCCTCAACTTGTCGTTAATCAAAATTTCATGGATATGCAGCACTCACCTCAAATGCTCGCATAATTGTTTATACCTGTAGTAAAAAGACATGTTTGAATACTTGTCAAAGGTTTTCTGCTTTCATTCAACATTTTTTTTTCTCATGATGTCATTTGGAGCCAGGTTCTAAATAAGCAGTTTCCCCCAACTATGTTTCAAAACCTTCGGAAAAAAGGGTTGGCAATCCACTACATGTTCTTAGAAAACAAATTTCACAAAAAGCTTAGGCCCAAAAGATTTTTTTATCAACGCTTTGCCTTAGATTTGAAAACACTCTAAAAAATCTATATTTTAGAAGAATATACATATAATACATTGTAATTTTATGCCATGCGAGGTATTTTTATTGCGAAAAAAATTCTTTTGCTTATGTTCTTGAACCCATTTAACGCCTTACGACAAAGAAAGCCAAAAAAAAAATAACGAATTTGGGCACATTATTGAAACACAAAGAGAGACAACAACGTTAACAAACTGATGAGCGCTATTCAGAGGCAAAGCAGCAAAGCGAACTTTTGGCCATAATCAAATATGTATGTCCCCTACGAAGGGGCACCCCTCAAAAAAAAAAAATCTGCGGCGCTTATTAAAAATTTTTGATTTGAGACTTGTTGCTCGTTGTTTTGGGGCATTGTGGACAGCAAGTTGTCTTTCAAGACACGTCTGCTCAGAAAGGCATATAAAAATGTTTTATAATCCAAGAGACATAAAGTTAATATGTGCACAATTTCTACACATTTCAATGCGCAACTCGTAAATCTTTAGAAAGCCATTGAAAGGTAACGGCATTAACAAATAATCAAATTGACATGCAGACCGTTTTACTGTCATTATGGTGAACAGACATTTTTTTATCAACGATTGGTTAGATACAAATTGACATCATAATAAACTCTATTGAATTTACTTACAAATTACTGTCTAATTTTGGATATTTTGTTCTCTTGATATGCTTTGGTTTTTTTTTTTTTTTTTTTTGATGAAAACAACTCCCAAATGCTTAGCGCCAATTTGAAAACGACAGCAAATTCCGATCCCCACAGAAAAAAAAACAGCTCAACGTCTAGCGCCATAAATTCATTTTATCCTAAAAGAAATAGAACACGAAATCAAAAAGAAACGACGAAAAATGCGCTTTTCCCATTGCTTCAGCTTTGTTTCTTGCCCATCATTTTCCCTGAGCATTGAATTCCTGTCTGCCAAGACGCGCCAGAGGATGGAACCCTCAGTAAATACAAACATAGAGACAACGACACAAATTTAGCACAAATATTTCCGATGCAAGTGCGTCTGTGTAACTTTTTATATGTATGTATGTAAATTTATATACTATATATATATAGCGCCCATTTTCATCTAATTTCTTTCATTTCTACATGCCGTGCTCTATTTTTGTTACGCATTTTTAGCGTCGTTTGTTTCTATACCATACATATATATATATAAAAGAATATATATACACAAATATAGATACAGTAACACATACATACATAGATATGTATGTTTGTGTATAACTCAATTTTTCGATTGCTGTTGAAGTGTCTTCTCCTTAAACAAATTTTGCTGTTGGCTTTGCCAAACTTTTTTGTTTTCTTTTTAAGATTTTGTATGCTCCATTTTGGGCGTTACATTTTTGGACTTTGCTTTGTTTTGCTATCGAACTGTCTGGCTATTTAACTGGGTCCCGGCAACTATAAAGCATTAAAAAAAATCACCACAGAAACATAATTTTTCTTCATTTTGCTTAAAGGCCACTAATTGTGTCGTATCGAATTTTCGATTTAAAATTGAATGCTCTGGTTCACATTTTATATGTATAGTATTGAGAGGCTACAAATCATACTTTTTCAATGCCCAATGAATTATGGAAATTTTATGCACGTTATGTGCACTTTGAACTGGCGCTAGGCCATTAAATCCAACTATAAAATTGTGTATTCATATCAAACTGGAGCACATTAAAGTCGTAAAGATGCTGCGCTGATTTGTAGTTTAAAAACAAAGTAGCTGTGTGACTGGTATATATATTTAGGCTGTAAGATTGTAAATAAAAACCCGAAAACATATTTTAGGAGCATGCGCTGAATTTACTGTTAAGTAAAAATGTTTAATTATTGTTTTATTTGATAATTTTATTACAAACCAAATACGTATTAAAAATGTTAAAAGCAACTTTATTTAGTCATGGATAATTTACTTGATTCGCAATGCACTTTTAATAAAAAAAAAAACATTAAAGCCATTTGGAAATAAATAAATGGGTGTGGTCCGTTGGTGAAATCTTGAAACGATTTGATATTAGTATTTAAGTAAATAAAGCTTACCATAAAAAGGCGTTAGAAAACCAATTTGCTAGGCCTGCAAAGAAAATGAATAAAGAAACTATTAAATATTGATTGCATTTAGATTTCTAATAAAAGTTTAATAAATTTGCATGCACTTTTTAGTGTATTAGTTTGGTTTTCCTTATGGCTTGCAAAGTAAAGATTAAGTAATTTAATCGATAATTAATTGGAATCTTTACCAACTAAATTTTAATGCTATTACCATTTTTATATTTATAAAAATTTCTCAGTAAAAATGGCCTACAGTCAACCCCATTAACATACCTCAAGGCACTCCCGCTCAGCATTATAATCTCTAATTTTTCAGCCATGTGAAATTCCTTAGCATCAGCCAGGCAGCACTCGGCATTAAAAATAGTCACAAATGATGCTATTTTATTTTGTTTTTTTCTCCCCCGATTTGACAGTTCACAAAAAAAAAATAAAAATAATATATAGAATGAAAACATTCGGATATTATAGAAAAGAAATATGCTGGCATTAAAGCATAGCAATACGGGCATATCGAATATGCTGCAATGTGTTAAACCAAAAAAAACAAAAGAAATTAATGATTGAAACTTTTATGGGGTTCACAGACATTTAAATTGATGAGGCATACAATTAAGTTCGATCGTTTTGCATGCGATTCCTTTTCATTTGTTTTGACTCGACCGAAGAAACATTAATCATTTGCCCGCTGGCGAAATTCTTGACAAATCTGCACAATTTATGTACAAAATTTAGTTGAAATACTCTGTACACATTAATAAAAAAAAAATTGTGTCTAAGCATCATAGAAAACAAGAGATACCTCTTAAGAATAATTACTTTTCACATTAAGCTCCAACAGTCAACTAATTCTCATCTATGTAATTCAATGTATCTTGCGAGGTATCCCAAAGTCAACTATTCTTACATATATTTGTTTTCTACTTTGTTGGCCTCGCACATTTGCTGTTTCAATTAAGAAACTTGGTCGTCATCATTTTGGTGTGCAAAAATAAACATTTTATTGGCCGCATGGCGCCAAAGCGCGCAAGAAGGAAGAATTGCGTCCGGATGGATCACTTTGAATCTTATATCTTATAATAACGCCGTGTACGGCGGCGTGTACGGTCTCAATTGCCACTCGAATCGACGGCGGGTTTATCTGGCAAGCCACCCCAAAAGATTCACAAGCTTGTGCAATTTATTTCAATTGCTATCTCGCATTCGCAATAAATGCTAATAACTTTGTAATTAAGGCACCAAAATACATTTAACGCACGCAAAGTGATTAAATTTTTTGTTTAGAATGTCTGCGGTGGCGACTCACAAAAATAAGGGGAAAGAGAGAAGAATCATCAATTAAATGATGATTGTCTCTTCTAATTTAAACATCAAACGTTGCCAAAAACAACAACTCAAAGGCCCTTTTATTTTTGCAAAGAAACTTATGGATCATTTGTTCAATGGCTCATAAACATCAACGAGCCGTTTCACAATTGGCTTAACTTTAAGTGCTTACACCAAGAAGAAGAAGAACAACGATAATTGTCTCAATTGCAATTTGTTGGATCTGTTATTTATATTAGGATTAGGAAAAACGAATGTTTTTCAAATAATAATTGTGTTTTTTGAAAAGCTGTTTTTATCAACAGTGACGTAGCACTTTTTACTAAATTTGTTGCTCCAAAAGATAGCTGTTTATGTATCAAAACACTCTCAGAACTCTTTCCGTAACAACAGCAAATCACAGTAATTGCCAAAAGGCACCACACACAAAACGCGTGGCAGCATTGTCACAACTTTCTAATACTAACCCAGTTAAACTGTTCAATTTGTGAGGCGTGTTTGAGAGACAGAGTGGCCCAGGCCCAGACCTTCTCCAACTCTATTCTTTGTACAAAAATTGAAAGGAGGAGCGCGACGGGGGCCATAGTATTTATGGCATTTCGGGCGTATGGTCATGCGACTGACTGCGTTCAGCCCCAGCCACTTTCTTCATTCATCAAAAACACATAAAGACCTCGCGCGTTCATTTCACCAGAGAATACGCTATAGAATGTATATTTGGTTAGTAAAACTAATGTTGTCTATACATATATGAAAAGAAGATAATCAAAGAGCGTTGACATTATCAGCGCTGGACATACAAATTTGTAAAAATAAATACAAAATCGACATCCAAAACGATTATAAAGCATTAAAGAATGAAGTCTTCAGCAGCAGCGGGGAGTATGAAAAAAAAAACAAAACCAACGTGACAGTATTACTAATTATGCTTAAATAAACAACAACAGTTACAAACAATAAACATACGCAGACCAGGCCAGACACAATGTTGACAGCTTGAAAGTTTCTTGGGGCAGAGTGGAGTGTAAAAGCAAACCAATATCAATACAAACAGCCGAAATACCAAATTGAAGAAAAATTTATGACAAAAGAAACTCTCTGCTGCACTACTGAAAAAGTTCAATAACAACAGCTATATTGAATTATTGCAGTCAATGTCCATAAACAGTTGCTCGATATGCTTAACAATTAGTGTTTACTTCTTAGTCTCACGTCTCACTTAAGTGTTTTGAGGTCACTTTTCACATATATGAAGTTGGCAAATATGAGCAACTTCGCAGTTGTTGGTGAAAACTTTTAAGTGTCGTCAATCAGCAAAACCTTAAATACAAAGACAGACATTTATCATAGTTTTATTAACAGATGGATAATAAAGCTACAATAAAACTCATTGATAAAATGTAATTCAATTTACAATCTACTAGTTGACTTATCGCCCCAAAAAACACGAATGAATCGCAGTCAAGTGCATGGTTGGTTGGCCTGTTCCGCAAAAGTGTTTATTGAAGAGTGTCAATTGATAAAGAGGACGTTAAAAATTGTTACCTTCTAGTGAGAGAGACTATTAATAGCATATTCTCGTTGACCAAAGCGGAAACTGGTGATTAGCTATGTGGCAAGGGCCAGCAGCTGTTAAGGCGAGTGAGCGAGTGTAACGAACCAAGTTGAGCCTTTTGGTTAGTGTTGGTCAACATCAAAACACAAGACACAAGAGATCAACAACAAACAATGTTAAATGACAGACAGGCAAACAAACTGATGGGCATGCAGACAGCAGAAGATCGAGAGAGAGAGAGAGAGAGAGAGAGAGAGAGAAAGGAACTGGGAACGTTGCAAGTTATAGCTGATCAATGGCTGTTCATTCAATTTGGTGTGCAAAGCGTAAACTGATTGTGATCGACGGACAACGGACAAACGAGATGCAGCACCGCGGTGCAGTGAACTTTCAACAAGAGAGGCCAACAAACGCAACATGGCTAGGAGAGAGGACAGAGATGACCGGGCAGCAGCAGCAGCAGCAGCAGAGACACGCATATGGTCAGCATTGTATGGAAGGCCAACTAATAACAAACAACCGGCTTTTTTTTACATGCAAGGAGTGAGCGAGAGAGAGAGCGATAGAGAAAGAGTGTTGGGGTGGCGGGAAGTGCAGACTGTGGCTAACTTTTGTTTACATTGTGAACCAACTGGGTAGAGGCAACAATTTTTCGATTGTTGCTGTTGCTGTTGCTCTTGCCACACACAACTTGTTGCCCCTCGCTGCTGTTGCTGCTGTTGTTGTGGGGCATGCACATAAGTCACTACACAAATTGCGCAAATTCCACACGTTACACACACATACACACACACATACAAACATACGTAGCAGCCATCTGTCGTCACTTGGTGGCAGGCAGCGCGCTTTTCAACACTGGCAACACCAGCCGAACATCGCCGCGCGTTGAGGTGAAGGCCGCAACATCGCAACACATAATTGCATGCAACTCTCCAAAAGACTCCAAAGATTCAAAGACACCAAGTCTTCAAGTTGCTGCCACCAACAACAACAACAACAACGACAACAAAAACAAGCTGCGCATAACGAATTCACAATAATGCGCATTTTATTAGGTTTTTTTTTTTGCTTGCCCTCTCAGTGCTCTCACTCTGAGTGCATTTTCCGCATCAACACGATTTTCATTTAAGTTTTCCAAAGCGTTGCCCTTTGGGTCTCTACTCTTTGTGTGTGTGTGTGTGTGTGTGTGTTCCTGGAAGGAAGTGTTTTTTCTTTTCTTTATAATAATTTTTTTTTCCTTTTTTTGCATAGCTCGAGGTGTTTGACGTGTGAAAGAGATTGTGGCATTGGCTTAGGGTTGTCAGGTTTCGTTTTATACGCAAAATGCGCTAAGACACAAACACATACATACGTGGAATTGCATTTGCAAAAGAAAAACAGACAGCTTTTTAGTTTGAATGACAACTGCGGAAGGGCATTAAAAGATTGCAAACTAAATTGACTTTTGAATTGAAAAAATTGAACACAAGACAAAAGCTTGACAAAGATTAAGTACCAGTTTTTGTTAGCTAAAGTTCAATCACGCGAATTTTGCTAATAATGATTAAAGTTAACTATAGTAGTTTCACTCTATCCCGCAGTTACATAAATACATTTTTATGAACCCAAACATATTTACATTTACATTTTTATAACTCTCAGTGCTCTATTTACAAACCCCACACATTTCTTGATATCCACAAATCCACATCTTTTCAACACAGACACACGCAGTCTTTCAATTAGCGTGGTGTCTACCCGAAAAAAAAAACGATCTTCATCGTTTTCAATAATACTGAAGCTGATGCAGATGGCGTCATGAAGTTTATCCATGATGCACTTTTTTTAAGCGCATCCAAACTGGCAAAACAATTCAACTGCCATTTATTTTATTTATTACAGTTGCGGCTTTCGTGTTGTTGTTGTTATAAACTGGCTTTATAGCAACAAAAATAACAAAATAAAAAATAACAAACCAACAGAAGAAAAGTGAAATTTTTCACAGAAGGAGAAAATGTTGCAAAATATTGCTATGTGGTTTTCAAAGTACTTTTGTATTTGACTTTTGATTGGTAACCAAATTTGTGGTGTTTCGCGGAGCCTAATTAAAAAAATAAATAAATACATTTTCGATATGTTTAAATTTAAATATGTTTTGCATAATTGATTATAGCTAATTTAATCAATTTGAATTTTAGACTTGTATTTATGTATGTGCAATGGGCAATGTAATCTGTAATCGGAGATGAAAGGTTTTGGATTTTATTTTGTTATATTAACAGATCGGTCAATGTAGCCATGCGTAATACGAGCCCATTTATCAAAAGTGTCAACAAAAAAAAGGTTGAAGAATTGTACAGTGTGCGACAGGCTCGAAAATTATGCGTTAATTAACCTGGCAGCTGTGATACAAAAGTCGAAAGAGTTTGAATCTCTTGAAGGTTGCGCATGGAGCATGGCGATCGGGTTTACTACTCCTTTTATACTATATGAGCATATAAATCGAGTTTGGCATGTGACCCCACAGACAGTTTGACCTTCGCAGCAGCTAACACCGGCAGCAACAACAACAACAATATTTTAATGCTGGCCCAATAATTCAAACCTTCAATTGGAGCTTGCCCGGGGTGAAGAAAAAGATAGAAAATAAAAAAAAAACAGATCGATCACAATAATAATAAAATTGTTAATTGTATTTAATGCTCATTGCTCAATTCACAATTTGAAACTGAAGCTCATAAATTAGGTCTAAAGTGCTCGAAATTAGTTCAACATAATTTTTATTAAGAATTCGACAGATAATAAGCCAAAAGCAAAATAATTGCCACACTGGAATTAAATAAGTAGTGCTTATCAAAAAAAAAAAGGCTTTATTACTTTCGATTAGTTTTTGACTCACTTATTTTCACTGCTATGGAAACTAAGTGGGAACTTTTATTAAAAGTTTCGACTGGTAGAGCACTGTTAAAATTGCCGTAATGCCGCTCGCTTGCAGTGTTGCGCAGCGTTGCATTTAAAGCATTTGCTCTAATTGTCTGAACATTGTTTGCTAGTCAAACAGAACACTCTGACTAAAGGTAAACATGAAACTTAATTGCTGCAACAAGTAAAAAAAAAAAAGTAAATTAAGTAAACATGAACAAATATACTTTTTTTTTATTATTTATGCCTGCCTGGAGAGCACCTGGAGGGCGCTTAGGGCCGTTGTGCCGCTAAACAAATATGACTGATAATTGCTGATAAATGTCGGCGCGCTGCTTGATACTGTTTCTATTATATATATTCAGTACTCTATCGTCGATTTGCAACTGTTGACTTTAATCAAATAATAACACACACACTTTCACACCTACATATGTGCCGTTGCAGACACTTCAAATCAATTGAGGCACAGCTGTAGGTGCAATCAGAGCTAAATATTTGCATAAATCAGCCAGCTGAATGGCATCACATTTCATTAATTTGAACGATAAGAACCAGCTTTAAGGTGTGAATGCCGTTTTTATAGCGGAAATCATACAGCTGTAAGTTAGAAGATTTGTTTTGCTTACAGACTGTGGCAGTAAATTAAACAGAATTAAGTTAACTGAAGGTTGGCGACAACAAAGGATTTTCATTGTCGTGCAATAATTACTGCAAATAGTAGTGCTGTTTTTAATACCACTAATAAACAAAGTAATTTATGAGAACGTTGTAACTGGAGCTCCTCCGTATGAAACAATAAAAAATGCTAGACTGAAAGTGAAAAGCTTGAAAGCTCAAGTTTCAGAACGATACTAAAGTTCACTACAATTGAAACTGAATCCCTTTCAAAGCTTTATTCCGTGATCAATGCACTTTTTCTAAAGAAAAAAGCTTATCACACCCGATGCATGCCTTATCGTTCTCTCACTCCCTCAAATAGCTTTTTCATTAAGCTCTTTTATCTTGCACACATTATCTCGATAGCCTATTTAGCTCTACCTTTTCGGCTTCCTTTATCACTCACACACACCAACACACATTTAACCTGAATATTCCACATGCATTAAGTATTACAGCTTTTTCATTGTGAGCGTGGTTTTTCTTATATGTAGATATATTTTTGCTGCCGCACAACTTGACGCACCGAGTTGACATGAAGCACTGAAAAAACTGAGCAAAAGCTGACGACGACAGGAACAGCAGGCAACATAACTGATAAGCCAGCCTCCGAATGGGAGTCAGCATTGTTGGCTGTGGTTAGGATGCGACAGGCGCAACATTGGTACACCAATTCATATGTACATACATACATATATACACCTATACATATGTATGTACAAACACACCCACGCACATTACAGCTTTATAAGCATTATATGTATATACATTTATACATAAGGGAGTTATGTCTATACATATAACTTTTCTTTATAGGTCACAAGCTGTGAATTTTATAATAGCTTCGTTGCACTCGTTTTTATCCTTCGGGAGCCGACGCGCCCATTCGCCATACGCACGCAAGAAACTTTAGAAAAGGCTCGCAGCACAACAGCTGTTGTGCATTTAACAGTTCTCTGTTACTCCAATGCTATTCAGAAGGTATCTGCAGCTGTATATGTATAATGTATCTATACTCGTTTGTGTCGGTCAACGTTTCGTATATATTGTACATACATACATACGTTTAACAAATTTACAGCTATACCAATGTGGCAAACATATTCGAAGCAAAAGATATATATGTATAACTGTCAGTATATATGTATTTCATAATAAATTGTCGTTTGCTCTGGGGGCTAGGTCAACAGTAATATTCTGACGCTGAGTTGGGCAAATGGGTTGAGTGTTTCTGTTAAGGGATTGTTTTCGAGCTGATAAGCAAATTGCTGTTTTCACATTTTTAATTAATGGCAAATGCTTAAATCCTTATACAACTTTGGTCTCCAAACAATTAAGTAAATTGTATGATCTCTATTTATTATTATTAAGTGAAAATTTAATGTGTGTCAAAAGCTAATAATTATGTATATATCATTTGCTTTTAAAATGCTTAAAAGCTTGTAACCCGATGTGATACATTTTTTTGTGAATTGTTTACAATATTCTGATAACTTTTAAATGTAAGCAGCGATTTGTGTACTTGTCTACTTAGACAGTTTAAATCAGATTTACTGACACCAAAGAGAGAATATTCTATTCAACCTATACTCACTATTTGTCTAGTCATAATTCTTACAGAAAGTTATATAATGAACAATAATAGAAAATGAAATAAAAAAACAGTTACCATCAAAATTGGGCACTTAACAATATATTATTTTGAAGTACACACACTTCCCTTCACTTTTTGTCCAGCTGTTTCAATTCGTAATAAAATTACCACCCAGCTTTATGTACAAAATATGTATGTAATAGGCCAGTTAGCAGCTGCTACCTTTTGGGCCAAGTGACACTTGTACAAAAATCTTCATGGGAGGAACCCCTCCACTCGACAGCCTGTCGACTATTCCTTGTCTTGGCCGTAAGACAAACCGGCGGTAGCGTGAAACGAATTGTTTTATTTTTCTTTATTTCGGTTGTAGTAGTAGTTTTTTTTTATGTATTTTTGCTGACATGGTCGTCATCCCAACCAGGTAACAAAACAATGCTGACTATTTAGTGAAATGCTTTTGTTTCGACCGCGCCGCAAACTCGTTGTTGTTGTTGTTATTTTTATTGTCGTTCGAGTCGACTCAAGTTGAGTCGCTTATTAACTTACCTGTTATTCGAGGCATTTTCATTTTTCACACGCACTGGCCGGCCACACTGGAAAATGGAAATGCACTTGCTTGGCATTTGTTTTCAAGTCTCAAAACTCAAAATCTCACCCTCACTCACAGTCTGTATGTCTGTTGTTGTTTTTATATTTTTCCTTTTTTCTTTTCTGAATGAATGGGTAACATGAACGGAAATGCCGCAGGGGGTGATTTCTGATTTTGTTGCTCTTAACTGGGCCTACTGCGTCCGAGTGAGATGCAAAACAATGTATGTATGTCTGCTATGGGGCGACTGTCATTAGGATTACGGTTGTTGTTTGAATTAATACTATGTACTACGTTCACAAATCGGTTCACCTTTTTTTTTAGGTTCACCGATCATTTCCTATTCGAGAGAATTGGGGCTAGCTACAGCATCTTATTTATTAGTTTACAATTTGGGTTTTTACTACTTCTTTTGGTATATAATTAAAATGCTGGGATCTTATCGAGCTGCTGACCATTAAAGTTAGATTAACTGCCCATGGGAAAATGTTTGTTTGATTTTGAAATTAAGCTGGTAAATATATACCTGTATGCACATTTTTAAAAACATGTTTGTTAAATTGTTTATCTATGCATTTTCTTTAAAATTTGTATCGGATTTATTCGATTTCAATTAAAATTATTTATTTTACCTGCTTTGAAAGGGAAATGCAGTAAGAAATATTTCTCATAGATAAATAATTTAAATGGAAGTTATAAGTTAACCTTTTTCCATTTAATTTATTCACCCAAATATATTCACATTTTCGAAAAACGTTTTACTTTCAATTTTAGTACATAATTTTGCAGCTGGCAATGCTGCGGCTGCAAAATTTTTTTTTGTTTGTAATTTTCATGTAAAGCCAAACGAAAATGAAATGTTGCTGTAACTACTATGTATGTTTGTATGTATGTATGTACATAAACACATACGTACGTATGTAATTCTGATTACCTCAGGTTGCCAAGTTGGCCAGAAGACGGGGGGCGCCAAGCTGCAGGCATTGCAAACACTTTCGGCCATGTCAAAATGGCCACAAAAAAAAAAAAATAATGAAAATTGCAACTTTGGAAATTATGCGGCAAACGAGTTTTGTACGCGCCACTTGGAGCCTGCAACGGAGAGTAGGAGGGGCTGGTTACAGGGGGGACAAAGCCAAAATTTCACGTAGCAATTGGCAATTTCAATTGGTAGTTGCCAACGGGGGCCACCCTATTTTAGCCAACACTAGTTGTTGCCATTACACTGCACTACATGGCAGAGTATTAGTATGATCATTATTATTATTATTTGTATCATTAAGAAGCAGCGTCTTCCGCCTTACATAAATTGACGCGCGAGTCGCGCACAAATATAAAGATGGGAAAAAAAAACTGAAAAACATAAACAAAGCACAAGCAAAAAGGGGGAAAGGAAAAGCTACTGCTGCTGCCGCTGGCTAAGACATGCTGAGACCCAATAATGACGGTGAGAGAAAGGGCACACAAAACAAAAAACTAAAACAGTGAGTTAAAATTGTTTTGCTTGGGGAAATGCTTTTGGATAATTGTGTAATGTGGAAGGTCTATCGTACATTCAAACATACCTGTACTACGACCCATTCTGGCACACACACATGCACAAGCAGACACACCCACCACAGCCACAAGAAACGTTTCAAAGCAGCGTTGCCAATTGTGAAAAAAAAACTGCCAACTGTCAGCTGTCAACTGCAAACGGAATTATTTATTACTGTTCTTGTAGGTGGCGCATAACAAAACAAAATGCGGCTAGGTGTAAAAAAAAAACGAGTACAAAACTTATTGAAAAAATCGAACTTTCAGAACGAAGAGTAGTTAAACTATTGATAAACTTTTTAACTATGCAAAATCGACGAGTAACAAGCTATGAACCTTCTTTTTTTTTTAGAATAAGGTTCAAACATAATAATCATAACTTTTCCTAACTTTTTTTTTTAAAAATTTTATAATTGTTGAATACGCATTCAAACGGAATTGAGTTACTCAAGTGCACCTTTCTCTATTGATCGACACCCTTTTTATGTTTTTTGTTATTGTTACAAATATTGCTTGGCCAGACACCGAAAAACCAAATGAAGCATGAAGCCAAAGGCTGGTAATATTAGACCAGTGTTGTTATTTTGTTTTTCTTCTTTTGTTTTTTTGCAAAAAGTAAAGAGGCTGCAAAAAATGAGACGCCCTGTCGCACAACTAGGCGGCGGCAACCCTGCCCCAGCTGCATTCCACAATTGCAATCAAATCAACTTTCCAATGATGGATTTTGTCTTCATCTTGCGATTAAAATTTAGACATTTTGTTGTTGTTTTTGTTTATGTTTGATGCCATTACCTTATTAGTTTAAAACCTGTTGGCAAAGACGTCGATGATCGCTGATCATGATGATATTAAAAAAAAAAAAAATATTCAAACGACTACTAAATGTTAATTGCCAAGGCAGGGGGAGACATAGGCAAAAACTGAGATGCATTTTAAACATGCAAAGTGAAAATTGTTTATCAAAAGAAAAAAAATACAAGACTAGGAGGATAACCTCTAAAAATTACATTTGTCAAATTGAAAGCAAAAAAAAACTTCCTAAACAATAAACATATAGTATGCTTTATTATACTATTTACTCTCTATTAACAACAACTTACAAAAAAAAGTAGAAAAGCTGTTAGATTAGCTCGAAAGGACTGGCTATGTATCCGGTTAAGGGAGAATTTTACACTACAACTGAGCATCCCGGCGAACAGGAGGAAGATCTACTTGTAGCAATTTTATCGCTCGGACTGCTGATTATTTGCATTTGTTGTTTTTACAGTTGCACCATTAAATAGAATGAACAAAACCCGTAATCGATGCCCTTAACACCATCTACGACAGCCTATTGCAATATTGAAACAACAAATGAAAAAACTAGATGATACCAATTGGCAATTTATGGGCATGGTGGATTTTTATATGGGTTTTTGTTATTGGTGCTGCCATTTTATTAGCCATAAAAAGATATAATATTTTATAAATAAATATTTAATAAAACACCAGCAAATGTGACACAGAAGTTAAACTCAAGTTAAATATTTTAATTATTCCAGGTTTTTAATTAAACACGATATAACGGTGAAATTAGCAAAATCTCAACATTATTTTGCAGAAACTCACCATGCAAATATCAAAGCTTTCGTCGGCCAATTGTTGTTGCAATCGTTGTTTTTGTTGCTGACTCGTCTACACTTTGCTGATTTTCTGTCCAATTTGATTTTATTAAAATAAAAAAAAATTAAAATGGATTTTGCAACACCCGTTTTTAAATAGTTTCTCGGTCTGTTTTATTGTTGTTGTTTTTGTTGTTGTTCGCGCTCTATGTACAAAATGAGATGTATTAGAAAATTCATATACACACGGCACACACACACAAAACACACATATACACAATACTATGCACACAGAAAGCAGCAACGAACTCAGTGGAACACTATCAAACACGTTTTAGACATGTTTCTGCCTGTGTATGCATTCGTATGTATGGATGTATGTGAATGTGTCTATGCGATTAGAACTGTTGTTGTTGACCGTTTATGGCTGTTGCTGGTCGTTGTTGTTGTTGTTGTTGCTGTTGTTGGTGTTGGTATTGTTGTCTTTTTATTTTTTTTTTTAACTGGTATTAGATGTGAGCAGGCTATGTAACTTAAGAAGCGCACAATAAATAAAACATATTGTTTATTTGTATGTACATATGTATATGCATAACTGCTGCAAACTTTGTATTATTATTCACTTGAAATGGTTTGATTGCGGACGTGTAAAATTGCACCGACTAATAGCGTTATGAAAATAAAACGGAACTCTTAGCTGCACACACACATTCAGACTGAAACACATCTGACAGCACGCACGCACTCATCCATACAAACAGACACTCAAAAACACACACACATACACATTTGAACATGAGACGAACGCGTCGCGCTTAATAATAATTTTCCACAGCACAGGTGTGTTTAACAACAATAGTATAATTATGTGTATTAAAATAAGAAGCACGTCAAAAACAATAAACAACATAAGGCCGGGCCAAAGTTAATGACGAGCCAATCGGCAACAAATAAAATACTTTACAATAACAATTTTGCTTGTGTTTCTTACAATTATTGATATAGACACATTTTCAAATTGTTGTGTATCAACAATATCCAAAATTGGACCACTATTTAAAACTTTGCAAGCCGCGCTACACATCAGACCGACCGCACGATTCGGCAACAAATTTTACAATAACAAAGTTGGCAACAGTGTTCTGTTAACCGGACATTTAACAGGCGAAAAAAATAACATTAACAGACATTTAACATTACCCGCTAACGAGAAAGACCGTGTAACAGAAAGACGAGAAATTAGAACTGTTCATGTTCACGTGCTGTAAACATTTCCGCAAAATGGAAGCGAACTCAAGCAACAAGTTGCGCCGGCTCCCGTTAACGACAAACTTAGTCTTGTTTTGACTATTGCCTCACTGCTTATAAAAGACATCTGCCGCCATGCTTTGGTATGTTCTTGTTAGGCACTGCTGTCTGGTTGCTAAGTTAATCATCAGGTCTTGGTCTATGATTGATGCAATAGTATACCGCAGCTCCACTGTTATTATTATTATATTATTCGATAATATATCGAAAAGTAGCTAGCATTGTTTGGGCTTAAGAAAATGAATATCTTAGTATACCAATAGGCTAGCGTAAAATTACAATTCTTGTCTTCTTCGTCAATGACTAGTTAGCCAGACAAAAATTTATAGCAAAAGTCGCGCGCAAACCGCGTGGTCAGGAGCAATAGTCGCGCTGAAAACATATGGTTCTCTGTTAACTTGACATATTTCATGTTAATTCTCTGTAATACTCAAATGAGCTGTTAAATACCCGAATAAGATTTGTAATTAACAGTTTCACTTTCCCTGCTAGTCTGCTAGTCGACATACATGTTTGAACATAAGATTTAAAATATCTGTGTTTATATAAGTTGTGAAGTCAAGCAAAAATAAACATACTATTTTATCGATACAAACATATATAAATAAGCGGATTTATTTAACAAAGTCAACAAAATAATGTTTAATGTAGCGGATACAACGTTTAATATGCGCACTTGTTGATTATTGCTTAAATGCATCCAGGTTCGGACGGAATGCTTTTGCATTAAAGTCATGTTGTTGGTATGGTCACTGCTTGAAGAAGACAAATAAAAACCAAATCATTAATGCACAGAGTACTTTTGTTGCCCAGTGCATTCCACCTTTACGTTGCACATAATTAATGCAGTCATTGTACTTCTTTATTTTACGTTGATTATTGGTATACTCCGGTCGTAAGTTTTCAAGATGCATTTTCATAACTGCCTTCATTATGGAATACTCCGATTGGTTGCTCACTCTGCGACAGGTTGGAAAGTACTGCCTTATTATTGAAGCGCAAAATTCATTGTAGTTATTATCTATCATTTTGCCTTCGCATCTATTCTTTAAGTAGGCATAGCAGTCATCGACGCTAGGATGATCCAGATCTGCTTCGGTTCGCGTGTTACCTACTTGTCTTTTACTGTTGTTACCAATTCCTTCAGCGGCTTTTAGTGTCTCCAGGTAAAATTCCAAAAACTCTATGAGCGTTTTCGCATTTCTTGTCCTGTTGGCTTCCATATTGACTGAGTTACCTGACTGTGCAGAAAATAGTAATCTATGCCGGGATGACTTGTATAGATTGTTTTAATAAATTAATCGAAGTTACCTTGAGTTCGATACCTATTGAACACCAGGAATTTAATTTAGAATATATCGATACATTACTTTATATCAGTTGTGGAACTGTTGCGCAGCGGATCTGCAAATGGTTGTGGTCAAATTGACTGGTGTAAACACTGTTACCCGGTTAATTTAAACTTATTAACACACACAATTCTTAAACATTTTTTATGGTATGCTTTATTCAAAAAATATTGCTCTCTTTGCCATGCATAACATTTCATTTCATAGAATAACCATAATCATTTAACATTCAACAAGATTTTAGGCGCATACATTATTTAAATATGTATTTTACTCTGTAAAATATCAAGTACATCTTTTTGCTTTTTCTTAGTGAAATTACATAAATGACTAATAATTGAAAATCTATTTATTGAATAAAATTTAAAAAATAAGCTTTGTTGTTTTCTGCTGCACTTGATAATACATAATGGTAATGAAGTAATTTGCAATTTTCATAAAATTATTATATGATTTTTTAATTAATAAAGAGTTAAGTGTAATAACTATAAGTATGTCTTTTCATGTAATTCTCTCCAGGTGTTTGCAACACAATCACTTAAATGTGGAACAGCTTTCATGGTTTTCAAGAGGACTTTTTAAGTACACATATGGATATGGATAATTAGTTTAATTGTTATATTAATTAATAGGAATCAATGCATTATATACTAAATAATTATGTATGTACATTGTGGGATTTGAGACACATATTTTACATATTCAGATTAATACTGGGCTTCATTCTCCTTGCATGTTCCACATTTGAATTCCTAACTTATAATGATGTTTTAACTTATATGTATCTATATGATGCCTACAGACCTATAATCTTTGTCTTTTCAATTGATCAAAATAACTTGAATATTTTTCCACAGAACTTAAAATTATATTCATTCGTTTCTATATGCTTTTTATTTGCGAGCGTCTTTTCGTTAATTGAATATCGTACTAGTATTAGGTATTTTAATATACAAAGCTCTAAATGAGCTTAAAAGTTTCTCTACTTAAAAATGTATCGTTATTATTTTGAATATTTATGTTTATTCATATTCTCTCTTGTTGAGCGTTCATGTAGGATTCTTTCTCTATTTGCTTTTAAAAGTTGTCAGTTGAGTTCATTTGAATCATTTGTTGTAAATAAGTGCTCTTTTGTGTTTTGTATATAGTAGAGGGCATTATTAAGCGAAAAGCGCTTGAACTCTATATACAAAAAGCTAAAAGTTGTTTTTGCAGCTATAAAAGTTTTTGGTTCCAGACGGCATCTGATAGACAGTTTATCAAATTGTTTAGTCTAAATGGACATTTTGCATAGAATTTCCAAAAAAACCTAAACTCACTTTGGTGGGACATCCTCGTGTATTTTGGTCGTCCAAATGCCGGGCATTAGTTGCGGAGGAAGATTCGATTGTGGTTTTGTCAGTTTTCTTAAACTATTCGTTGCACAGATTGTACTCGAATTTGAGTTCGGTTCAAAACCCTTATTATCCATGCCCTCGATAACGGTAAATTGTGTTGCCATATTCTGTGCAACTTGCGAAACCGTCGATGCTGGCCCACAGATAGGATGTGTCCGTGGACTACTTATCATACACATACAGAAACCGCCAATGACTGCTAGAGCGGTATAGGCAGTTTGTGGAATCAATTGGCCAATGACAACGGTTGAGCCAACAAACGGTGCACCCAAAAGCCAGAAACGTGCCCAGCATATGGTCGAAAAGGCAAGAATCTTGCGCTTCTCCTGACTAACCAGCTCCACGGTGCTCGTTGTCAGTATGGAGAGTGATGTGGATATGGCCACTTTAGAGATCATTGCCGTGCACATTAGCATGGCGACATTTGCATCTAGCGAGACAACACCTGGTTCGGGCACCAGCCAACAACACCAGGCAAAGCAGCCGGCAATTATATTGAATATGCCGGCCCAGAGCCACTTTCTTGTGGTGGTCAAAATCAAATAAAGACCAATAAAAGTTCCAATCATTTCGCTGAAACCAGCCACAAATGTGTTAATATAGAGATGGTCACGACTGAAGGAGCGGATGTTGAGCAGGCAGCCGTAGTAGACGCTAATGTACAGCGACCAGGAAAGATGCACACAGACTATGTGACGCACTGCCTTTTTACCCTCCCAGATGGTCCACCAGCCAGCGGGCGGTGGTGCATCCATAGCCGTTTGTGCCTGCAGCTCTAGCTGCTGATCAATATCGTGCGGAAGACTGAGACGCGTTCCATTCATTTCGGCGCATTCAAGCAGAATCTTTTTAGCATCCTGCACACGTCCGCGCTGAATCATCCAGCGTGGTGAGTCGGGTATCCATCTAAAACAAAACAAGTCAAAATGTCGATTATAATTTTATGCAATGCAATTAAATCGTTAATTTCCCCACACTTCAATAAACAGCATTGCCAACACACAAAAAAAAACTGGCATAAGCAGAGCTGTCAGCAAGACATTATACTTATATTCACTTAAAATAAATACAAATTGATAAGAGTAATATAAGCACTTACTGCCACAAATAGATGAGTATCACTGTGGGCCAAGAAATGGCCATATAGAGATGCGACCAACTAGACCAGAAACTGGCAACGCCCGGCAACATCATCACGCCAATTGACCAGAACTGCTCGAAAAGCGTTGATACACAAGTACGATATTTGCCGCCTGTAATGTCCGCCACTGGAAAATAGTGAAACAGTTACAGTCATATGGATGGTAACAGGTGTTAGGTAAATTCAACTTACTTATCATGCCGCCAGCGGTATACATTTGAGCACAACAGACTGCGGAGAGGCAACGGAAAAATACATGCAGTTCATAGGAGGCCACATGACCCGTTAAATTGCCACAAAAGATTTGTGTGATCATGCCAAAAAGCATAACGCTGCGTGGACTAAAGCTGCAAAAGATTTCAAATTAATTTTGAATTAAGAAAGACCCAATATATTGTTTCACTTACTATTTTAACAAATGATTGGCAAGAATACCGCCTGTGAGCACGCCAAATAAATGAAAAAACTGTGTTACCGAAACAAGAATATCACGAGAGCAAACTAAATCGAACTGTGTAACAACCGAATGGTAATTGCTCTCATGCTGAAACTCTGTGCAGGGTATAACATTGGAGCGATTCTGTGGCTTCTCCCAGATGCGTGGCTCCTTAGCGGTATCTTTGTAGTTGTAATAGTGATGAGCATGCTGCTGTGCATCCTCATACACATTGCAGAAATCGATGCTAAATTCCTGATCCTCCTTCTCCTCCTTTTGCGGATGCGAAACTTTGATCCATTGTGTCTGATTCTGTGCTCCCAACTCTGTGGGCGGTTTGCAAAAGAACTCACCATGGCGCGGTGCGGGTGCGGTGAATATAATGCAGGCCATAAACCAAGACGAGGGTATCTTGCACAAAAATATTAAAAGCACAGTGCGCAACTGCCATTTGCCCCAATGGCCCGTTATTTGTCCCACAGCATCCACTTTGCTCTGCATTTTTGTATTTGGCGTCTTCGACTTCCCCTCGAGCAGTGCAAATGTGTCGTTCGGATAGTATTTGCAATCGGGTGTGTGTTTATGTGGTGGATTCTGTACACCAAGTGGCGTGTAAAACTCCTCTTTGTTGTTGTTAGTGTTGATGTTATTGTTGTTGTTATTGTTGTTTTCGCTTTCCTGAATGTGAAGCGTTGGTGTTGGCAATGGCGAGGTTTGGAAGTTGCTATGAGGCGAAGGATTGACTTCGTTCTCTAATGATGTATTCTCTCCACGTAGACTGTTATTGTTTTGCGTGCAGGTTGCTGATATGTGTGGACGTATGCTTCGAGTGGGCGTAGATTCGTCTTCCTTCAGGGGAAGTAGAGGTGATTCAGCCTGCAAAACACAATTGAAAGTTTGCCAGGAAGATTAGATAAAAGATAAGTATGTTATTATCAATACTAAACTCAATTTTCTATAACGAACTTCCGTGTAACAAAGTTTTCTGTATAACGGATTAATTTTCCGAAAATTTGGTTCAGTCGACAAATCCTTTTAATTTACGAATTTTCTCTATTCTTCTTCCCCTCGAGATTCGCAATACAGAAATGCATCAAAGCGCATTGAAGCATGCTTCATGCTCCATCATGCATTTCATCTTATCCAATAAAACCCACTGCCTTAAACCTAACATTAGCCACAAACATCTCTCACTTAACTATACCGATTGCATATAATATATCTTTGTAAGTAAGCAGTTGACTCAAGTGCATTTTAATGAAGCTCGAGTCTGGGGATTAAGTTCCAGCAGCCAAACACTTGGAGTGGGAGCAGGAGTCCTGTGTTTGAAACCTTGGCTCACAGCAGTATCAGCCACAGTTAAGATGCAGCCGCTTGGATACGAGAATAAAAAATATAAATTGCATTCACTTTGTGTCAGGACACATGGGACTCTAAGGCACGGAGAGGGGAGGTGGCTGTCAAGGCAACGCAAATTCTTAGCTGCCCTGCTTTAGCCAATCTCTCTATTTATAGCGCTTTTCAAATAATTTAAAGCTCAAAGCCACAGTCAGACAATGGAGTAATTGAGCAAACTAGACATCGATAAAACTCACATATATGTATGGTATATTCACACCCACACAAACACACACGCACACCCACTAGTTGTTGGTTATCAATGATATGATTGCAATTCAGGCGAAACTCTTTTTGTAATGTCAGCTACCGGCTGCCGGCAGCTGGCTCAGCCAGACACGTCCTTGGCCACGTTCTCAGAATCAGGTTAGGGCCTCAACAAGCGCCTGCATACATGTACTGAATGCCGAGTACTTTCCTGTTCGTGTTTTATACGTGCAAAATTCGCATAAGCCGCATATTTTCGCAACATATATTTTGTTGGGTTCTGTTTCTCTTTCGTTGACCCACAACAATCATTAAGACAGCTGTAAGTTTTTAATTACCGGTGTGCACGCTTCGCATTGGGCGTGTTAGCGAACTTAACGAAGGTCATAACAACAGGGGTGTAATAAAATTGTCATTTTTGATTCACCAAAAGAACTTGACATATTAAATTCGGTAATATATATCGTAAATATGAAAATTTTTCATAGAAAAATTAAAGAACATTACTTGAAATCGTATTCCCACCTATATAGCTATAAAAGCTAGCATTGAGAACGTCTAAAATCCTTGCTAAGCTTTGGAATTATGCATTATGCATAAATAATGCTTTCTATATCAATTTCATGCAATGCCTCAGTCATAGAATAAAATAAAAATGCTGTGAAAGCTGCGCAAATGTAAAAGTCAATGCGATTTTCTGGGGCAGAATAGCATTATAGATTTTCTGCAAATCCATTTGCACGTGAAAGGTCAATCATGCAAGCTCCGTTTAACTTTCGATCTATTTTTAGTATCAATTTGATAAGTCGACTGTTTAAGTCAGTTTGCTGAAATTGCCATTTTGTTGAGTTCGAACCAACATTTGCGCAAATATTACTTTAGTTTTGAAGGTGAATGCCAATTGCCGGGCACTTGTTGTTTGTCAGTCGTAAAACGTAAATAGCTGCATATAAACGAGGGCATTTTCTTTCTTTCTATTAGGTCGCGTGACAGTTCAATAAACTTCCCCCTTAAAGCGTTTCTATTGAACCCGCATCTGTCTTATTGCATAACGCCAAAAATGCAAACAAATGATAATATAATATTGTAAATAGTACTTCAAGCTTTGTTACTTA
The DNA here is from genome assembly GCA_035044585.1 of Scaptomyza polygonia. Lineage (NCBI taxonomy): Eukaryota > Metazoa > Arthropoda > Insecta > Diptera > Drosophilidae > Scaptomyza > Scaptomyza polygonia. The sequence continues at coordinate 109,990 of JAWNNU010001547.1, forward strand.
TAGGCGTTTACTGTTAAAACGTTGGTTAACAATTACCTTAAACTGTTAACCGATTAACGGGGCGTTTTCTGGGTGTGGCCTTTCTACATTGATAAGTGGCTGTCATTTACACCAGCAAAGAGTTGATTTTTTCAACAACTTGTTAATTAACCTAATTGTATTGCTGTCGCATTTAACATTATTCATGTTAGATATTGTATTTAAAACAAAATATGTTATAATAATTGTATATTTACTGCAATTATATATAAAAAAAATAATGCTGACAACCGTAAGAAATCTAATGGCGCTTTAACTGTACAAAAATGTATGTATTTAGAAAAAGAAGAAAAACTTGTACCTTAATTTACATTGTTATAAAAAAAAGTTCTTGAAACAAATAGGTTAACACCTATCCGTGAAATTATTGCTTGTCATTCCTCTCATTTCTCTTTCGCGTTCGCATTTTTTTTTTGAGCGCAAAATTATCAAATAATCCCAATATTAATAATTCATAAGCTGCCGTCAGATTGTCAAAGACGCCCAGCTTCGTACATCTGCTCCTGCTGCATGTTTGATTCATCAACCACTTTTAATTCAGGAGAGGAGCTGATTTTAACCCACTTATTGCTCTCATTAGTTTGTTATTGTTAACTGCGTCATCAACAATTTGCGCATTGGATTTTGCAAGCCTGATGGAAAATGGATTTATACGCCACATTGTTCAGCTATCGGGCATAAAAAATTCCTCGTATTTGCGTGCTGTAGCTGCTGTCTTAAATATATCATTGCCTGAATAATAATTCACTATAATGTCATTCAATCCACAATCAAGTCAAATGCTTTCTAGCTAAGCGTGTGGGTTTTTTTGTTTGTGTGCATTTCCAGAGATTTCGTTGATTTAAGAATTTAATTATAATGTAAGTTTCACTGTCATATGTAACGTTATTTGTAAATTATACATTGATAGGTAACAAACTTAACGATTGAGTTATCTATATCTAATATTACTTGCAACGAATCTTTACTTGAACAGCAACGTAAGAAACTAAATTGAATATGTTTCAAATATTTCTTACCTAAAAGTTAATAAATATTCTTTATTAAATTTTATTTTATTTGATTTTATTCAATTTAATGGCTACCTTCGTTGAAACGTTATTGATTCTTGTACAATTCTTGTAAAAGATATTTTGGTGTTTACGTAGAAATCTTGGCATATTATTCAAATTGATTTGCTCAACTTTTAAAACTTTTTTAATAATTTAAGGTAATTCTTAAAAACTAATTGTGAAAATTTAATTTGATAACAGTTAAATTTGTAAATTAATGAAAAAGTTAAATTTTGTTTATTTTGCAAACGGATTGAAATTATTTCTATGCCTATTATTATTTGACTTTTTTAGCCAAAGGGTTTTTAGCTTATGGTAATTGCAGACACAAAAACATCTAAGTAAATCATCAACTCAATCACATTGTGATTGTTCTGTCATTGTTACATAAGAGTTAATTCTAACAATTTGTTAAGAGAAAAAATTTGTTTGCTCACCGTTTCGTATTCAGTAACAAAAAGTTTGGCAGATAATTAGAAAATAAACAATCTTCACAATAGCAGAATGAACTGCTCCATTGAACTCTTTAAATCATTTCAGGTTCAATTCAATCTTCTGTATGCGTATTGGCAACAGCACCAGATAATGTTATTTTTTAGTCGCCAAGGATACACATAGTGGGCTGCTCCTTTAGCCCTCTGTGCTTGGCTAATGATTAATTTATTGTTTAGCAAGGTAATAAATGCACACATACACACAGGCACACACACATATCAAGTGTGTACACAACTCAGGTGTTTTCTTTGAGCTGCCATTCACAACAATGGGCGACGAAGTTCATGGGAACAAAGCCGAAGCAGCTGCATACTTGATGCAAAGTTGTGGGTCAAAACCAAATACACCTACCATTTAACCACCCACACTCCTCAGGCTTGTTTCTTGGCTGTCATTGTCGTGTTATGTGATAGTGCCAAGCTGTTGATATCTTCTAACCCACAATAATCAGAGGATCCTACGTTCATATGTATATTTTAAGTATTTGAAAGATTTAAAGCCAGCTAAGTCGTGAAACAAAAAAAATTCATCTTCACTACAAAAACAAACCTTTTTTTAAACTCTAGTGTTAATAAGACAGTCTTTTTTTTACTCCAGATAGAGTTCACCCATAATATCTGTATGCAAATGTAAACATTTTATTTTTAGATTTTAAACTCACAATAAAATTAATTTATTCACATACTGCCTTAAACTTTATACTCTTCGCATTTCTAGTCCCTTATAATTTTAAAATTTTATACTACGTCAACTTTTCTTTAGGCCTTGTGCTACATTCATACATATAAACATATAAACGAGTGTACTAAGTACCTTTCACCTCTATCAAGGTTCAGGCTTAGTCAGACTTTTTAATTCGACCTCAAAACAACATGCAATAGACAAGAGTCACGAACTTATTGCTAGCCAGACATTGGCCCAGACGTTGGTCAACCTGCAATATTTCATTAGTTGACTTTACAAAGCTAATCAAAATAATGAGCTCGAGATGAGCTGAAGATAACTAACAGCAGCAGCTTCTGTATTTCGTTGGCAATATTGATAGGCAATGATTAATGGCACTTGTTGTGGCACGTTTTATGTTTAAATGTTTAAGTGTGACGCATTTAACCAAAAAGAAACCCAATTTTGGCAGCCCATCAAGCTGTCACAACAAATGGCGCAGCATGGCGTATGCGTAATATATGTTCAATTTTTATTTACGCACGTGTACCTTATTGATTAAGCTTAGCTTGCTAATATTTGTTTTAATTCTTTATTTGCAAAGCATTTGTGTGTTTGTCTGTCTGAAGATAGAGTGTAAAATTTGTGATCGGGTCTTGTTGAAAGACGCAGATTTGTAAGCAAAGCTGGAACATTAATGCCAAAACGAACAAAAAACTTTACTAACACCTCATATAATCGAAGCCAAATAAAACTTCAGCCAGATGTTTGTTATTTGTGCAAGTGTTTCTTTCTTTTTTGACATGATTTTGTCAGCTGAAGTTATTGGCGCTGTTATTTTAGGCAAACGTCAATTAGATATACATACATATACCCAACTTGGCCGGCTTCAAGGCAACAATAAAAAAGGCAACAGCAATAATATACATAATTGATAATGTTGGTAAAGGGCCCATTAAATTTCGTCATAAAAATCAATTTGGATACAATTTGTTTCCAGCTGTGTTGCAAAGAGAAACCCCAAATAAAATAAATTAGATAATTTGCAATAAATTGTGCCCAATACGCAAAAAAAGGAACGCGTTTGTTGTTGGTGAGTAAGTTAAAAGGTTTCATTTGGACTTAAGATATCATCATCAAATATATTTCAATTTAATTGAGTTTGTCACAAACTTAAATATAATAACAATTCATCGAGAACTTAAAGACTTTAACGTGACCTTGACTGATTGACTGTAATTTCTAGGTTTTTTTATAAAAGCATGTGAAGAGATGTCTTTTTTAACATGTATACATTGAAATCTATTAATCTGAAAAGCCAGCTTAAATGTGTTTCATTTTCTATATATATATATATATATATTTTCTATATATTTTTCCACAAATTGTTTTCCAAATATATTTCGTTAAGGCTTAAGTCGCTAACAAAAACAAGTTAGAAGGCTCTATTCGGGAGAGCCCGACTAGTAGATACCCTGAAGCCAGTTGCAATAAATATATTTAATTTATAAAAGATTTTGTTTTTCCTTGCGCCCCAAAAGTACGCTTAGCTATTAAAAATAATTATCAATTTAAACAAAACTAAAAACTGACTTCAATCGATTCAACTCGACATCTCCGCTGTTGCTTAACCGATTTAGACGAAATTTTGACATAAGTTCTATCGTTACCCATTATTTCAACCCCTATTTTTACATTTTCAAAGTTCGATATTTTTCGTAATCGACTCCATGTGTATATCGGAAACCAGAATAGTTATGAATAATTTAAAACAAACTTGTCTTGCTAGCGGTATATGAGAACTTATATTGAAAAACTGAAGTCTCTGGCTCTTGTAGTCTCTGAGATAGCGTTTATACAGACGGACGGAAAGACGGACATACGGACATGGCTATATCGACTCGGCTGTTGATGCTAATCAATACTAATAATATATACTTTATGGGGTCGGAGATGCTTCCTTCTGCCTGTTACATACTTTTGCACAAAACCATTATATCATTTTTCCCCATTTTATGGGTTAAGGGTACAAAAAGCATGCGAAGCGGAGAAAAAAGGATGATGCATTCTCTCTTCATTGAATTGATACGCCACACGTTTTGGCGCCCGCACAAAAATATATTCACAACTGCGAGGCTTTTGAAGCTTCTGTATTTAATTATTTTGTTATTGTTGATTGGCGAGATGGCGAACAGGAAATCTACATTGCCAAAGCAATGAAAAAGCAGATAGGTTCGAATGTTTTCTTATGGTAACGTTTTATTATTAACTTTTTGCCCTTTTTGTAAAGGTCTGTGTAAACACGCAATAAAGTAATGGAACATTTGACCTTGATTTCATTTATATAAATATATATATATATATATATATATATTGGCTTTTATTAAAAAAAAAAAACAAACAATTAGTTGCTGATGGAAAATCGGAGTATTAGCGCTACAAAGTAGGCAACATTTTCAGCATTCCTAAATCGTTATCTTTGTTATCCAATTAATGTCAAGCTATAAATAAATGTGTATAAATAGCAGATATCTACAGTGACCTTTAGAAATGCCAAATTGCAGCTGCAGCTGCTCTTTTTTCTAGAGCTGTGACTAAGAATCTTATGAAAGACAGTTCAACACAAAATAACTTCTTTTTACAATGGAACAGCTAATTTATTGTAAGGTAGGTCATAAAATAAATAACTTCTCTTTATGAGTCAATATTTTCATCAAATCCCTTTTGCAGTCCTTGAGTCATTTGCATGACGCATTTTATTAAATCGATGAAGAACCTTTTAGTCTTAACGATAAGTGGCATATGCTGCAGTAAAAAAATAAAACCAAAATCTGCGTGCTTATTATCTTTGTGTCAACCGGGACTAAAGCAAATTAAATTTCCATCACCTTCAAACTTCTTATTGACAAACTTCCGTATAACGACGTTTTCTATATTGTAAGTTATTTTCCAAAACACTGCAATGTGGTTCAATAATATATAAATAAGTTATTTTTTGTCCATTTGAAATACGCACCAAGGAAGTTTGACTGTTGGCAGCCGTCCGAATTTTATAGCGCTTGTTATTGTTTAATTAGCTGAAATAAAACGAATTTCGCAACGCAGCTGAAAAGTATGCAATTAATTTTGTTATGAAGCATTATTGCAATTCGATGAGCCACATGAAATTGTCAATCATGATATCCTGTCTTTCTGTTTTGTGAGAAAAAACAGCACTCAATTGGTGTTCAATAGTGATGCCAACAGGGAGCAAATTGCAATTTATTGTTTGTCCGCAGGGTCGTAGCACTTTCTTGATAAAACAACCGCCGCTTAATTAGCAGCTTATTTCCTGTCAATTATTAACACAAGTGTATTTTCTAGTTGATTAACTTTTGTTTTTGCTTTACTCCAATAATTACATTGAGAGATTGAAATTGTGGCAATTGTAAACATTTATGGTATTTGCATTATGGGGACATTTAATTTTTGAGCTAAATAATACTAAAATGTTATGAAAGCTTGTGTCAACAAATGCTATTTATTCCTTTAACCCTCTTTTCGTATCTTGCTTGCTTGTCGGTTCGTTTTATGCGAAAGTAATCAAGTATCTTGCGCTTTCTGCAATCTGTGTATTAACTATAAATTGATCTGATTGGAAGCAGTTATCAAGCTCAATCACAAATATTGTTCTATCTTACAGATTAAATTCAAAGATGTTGCCTTCCTTGTTATGCTGTTAGTTTTGTTCCCAATAAGCTGCGCAAACGTTGCAAGGTCTTTTGTCACACAAAAATTGATTTAAATTTCTATTGGCAGACACATTTTGTGATGCACAAAGCTCAGTGATTTAAGTTGAAAATTTGTGTTGATTATCAAAAGAAGCGGATTTATCTTAAAATGAAAACTCGATGCTTGTTTCATAATATTCAGAAAAGCCAGCGAATCCATACACTCACAATCAAATTTTGCGTTGCTTTTCGCTGTCTTCGTTGTTTGATTTATGCTTAATTTTGTAAAGCATTGAGAGGCAAATCGTTAGTTGAAACTGTTTTACGACAACTTAAAGCGCTCTTTGTGATTTTTGTCCAGTTAAAGGCAAAGTTCTACAAGTGGCAAAGTTTAAAAATTAACTTTGCTCTCTGACTACAGTTGAAATCCGCTTTAAAAAAAAAAAAACGAAAGTTCGTAGACCGTATGAGCCGAATCCGGCTTAAGTTCTTTGCACATGTTGCGGGTAAAACGTAATAAAAAAAGTAAAAAGAAAAAAAACTGATGTAATCGAAAGCAACTCGAAGAAAACTAAAGAAAAAAAAGTTATATTAAACACTTGAAATAATTAATGAAACTCTGACGCAATCAGCGATTGCCTTTTTATTGTCAAAACGAACTTTGACCTAGACCAAGAGGCAGACTTAAAGAATCTGTCTACAGGCTGTAAAGCTTTGTATAACTGCTTATGTGTTTTGGTCGACAATAAAAGTTTTTGTAAGTACCATAAAAGCGTTCCCTTATGCTCTGATTTGTTGCCTCTATCTGTATGGCCACTTGTGTGTGAAAGTTTATTTGTGTAAGTTTGCACATTTCACTTTTACGGAAAATTTCGGTTAAAGCTCAGCAATATAAAATAAACTCTTTTGCATTGCGTTAAGCTGTATTAACAGTTGCAATTTGAAATATTTTTAAACCGCGAAGCACATTTAGCTAAAAATATTTATGAATATTGAATTTGACTTATTCTTAAACTATTCAAACTCGATGTTGCTCTGTTTTCCAGCTCCTTTCAAGTTACGAATAAAAAACCTTTAAATACAATTTCCGTTATCTTACAACCGTTCTGTTTTTCAGGGGGTAAGTTTAACCAGCTTAAGAATAGGATGTCGAAAATGCTGCAGGTTTAAGTAATGTTGAAAATTCGCTCACATTTTCAATTAATGGCCCAAAAGAACAAAGCGTAAATTGCCCCAACTCTGCAGAGGTGTCAGATGGTTACTCTTCCCCGTCAAAATTTATCAGCTGTCGACGCGGCACGTGCGTGCTTTAATATTTGTTTTTAAAGAGCTATGCAAATATTATGCCTGCGACTACGTCACAGCACTTAGTTAAATAGAGCTAATCGTAAAGTTGATTTTGTTTTGTATTTTTTTTATATTTTTTATTTTCTGCTGTTGTCATCCACTGTCAAATAATTTGAATAAAAAAATTAAAAACAGCTGCACAACTTAATCCGCTATCTTGATCATGTCACAAAGCATAGAAGCATTAACAAAATAATACTTGTGCATTTATCACTAGATGGCTGCAATAAGACATCCCGAAGCGTGCTCACAAAGTTTAGGTAAACAGCACAGCAAAGCCCAAACTGTACAATATAGTTAGTTATGTATGACATTATGTAAGGCTGGCCGTTTGAAATAATAGCCGGGTCAGCTTTATTAAACATTCCCTTTAATGTCGCCACTTTGCGCAATTATTCACGCCTTAACAGAGTTTCTCATTAAATTTCATTAGTCTCGATGGTTTGCAATGTGCGGTGCGAGTTAAGTTTTCATATACATATATGCCTAGGCAAATATTTTAAAAACATTTGATTAATCGTGGGCTGTCATGCAGGGGCTGTTCTGCTCAAAGTTGGGCCCCTATTGGTGGGCCCTAATTGAAGGTGATTTGCTAGGGCAAATAAAGGTGAGAGATTAAACTTATATTTCACAACAAGTTTAATCCTAAATACAACATTTATGATTGCTTGTTTAAGTGCCATAAACAATGCTTTTACATTATACATATTATGAATGCGACTCTGCTTCGTTATATGGTACATCTTTTGGGGAGCAGCCATCTAATCATCATTACAAAAATACACATTATTTATTAAGTTATTTAAATATTTTTGTGGAAATAATCAATTTTCTGATAACCATGAAAAAAATCAAAATTTCATCATGATTATTGGGGGATTAAAAAAAGCCTTTTTTTCATATTTCAATTAATTATATGTCAAAAAGAATCGTTCAGTAACTTCTGAACATAAACTAATGGATAGCTCAAAAAAGTAATATGGGATCGAATTATGATGCCTTAACAATAATATATCTAAGTATTAAATAGGGTAAATGAAATTGATTAAGAAAAAAGGCTACTCGAAAATAATCCAAAGTTAATCTGACTACTTTTTATGCTTAGCACTCAGTTTTGAAAGTTTTTTTCAGCCTTAAAACATGTATTCATATAACGAACTCTTTATGAAACTTGTAAATGGTTAAATAAATAAAAAATATCCTTAGATGTTTTTTTACACAAAAAATAATAAAAATATTCTTGTCTAGATATTTTACGCATTCCACGTACAAGTTTAGTTTGTGCAACAATTTCGAACTAAATTAAATTATTTGTTAAAGAAATTTTGTGTCAATGTCAGCTCTTATTAAAATTGTCTTTTCGCTAGCTCAGCTGAGGCTGTCAAAACCAAAAGGTTTCTTGGACTAATATCTAATTAGAGTCGGCTGAAAACCGTCAGTGCCATGTAATCTAATCTGCTGCCACTTAACAGACGCCAACCGACTTAGCTTGGCTTTTTTCAAGCAACAGATAAGCCAATTCGCAGGCTAGCCACACTTTTTCCTCCAATTTCAAGCAATTTGCCTTTTGCTGGCAGTTTTCTCATTAAATGTAAAGAGGGTTGATAAAGGCTCAAACTCTAGTTTAATGCAAATACCGTTGTCTCATCCTCTTCATCGTCCTCTTCGTCATCGTCATCATCATCCTTGTCGTCTTCATCATCTTTATCATCTTCATCATCCTCATCATCTTCATCGTGATCATCATCATTGCTAGCAGCCGCATTTCGCACTTTGTCGGTTTGCGTCGTTGTTTGTACTTTTTCGATGCTGCTACCAATTCCAATGGAGAAACCGGTGCCGGCATTACTGTTGCTGCCAGTGTTGTTGTTATTACTGTTCAGATTGGCCAACAGAATTTGACCATGACCATTGCCAACTTTGGTTTTATTGCCATTGTCAACGCCACCGACGGCATTGCCAATGTTCGTTGGCATCGTGAAAAGGCGGCCGGCAAAAGGAAGCGCGCCTATTTTAGCCTGCTAAATTGTTAATTATGGGCAACATTTTGGCCAAATAGCAGCAGTTTCACTTTATTCCACACACATTCACTCGACACATTCTCTGGCTATTTAATTGTCTATGCGCTTTTGATTTGATTTGTTAATTTTAAGTGTTTTAAACGTCAAGATTTATTGAAAAATGTACAAAATGTTGAATTTTTAAAAAAAATGCACTACAACAAAAAATAAATCATCAACACGGCGTATGCTTGATTCTTAAGTTTATTAGAATTACTCGAATTGTTTTTTTAATTTTTGATTAAAAGTGTTGATATTTAAGAGATATTTGTTATCATTTTTTGAAACTTATTTTCATTTTGTTTTTGATATTTTTTCACTATCAAAAATTAGGCCACTTCTGTGCCGGGGTCATAGACGCGTTGAACTTAATATGGTTTTAATAATGTGGTCAGACTTTTGCCGGCGTCCGCTCTTTCAATTGTTTCCTCGTGCTGCTCTTCGCCGAATGCGCAACTGATTTGCCGAAATGCGGTTAAAAGAAAAGCTTTATACGACCCGCAACGAGCTGACGTTGAGTTCGGTTTTTTCCTTGGAGTTTTCCGAATGGCAAACACCAAAACGAAAGCGAAAGCTTTTCAAGAAACACACACACACACACGCATACAGTCTTTGACTTTCGCTTCATTCATGACCAAGGGTTCAACTTGGCCCCAAAATACTGTGTGGGCGTTATTCACTTTCATTGCGTTGAGTTAAAAGCTTTACAGCTGCAGCTCCCGAGCACGCAGCGTCTAAGCTATTGTTTACCACCCACCCACTGTGCTGTGTTTTTTTCTGCACTTCCTCAACTGATTTGTTATTGCAATGCAAAGTTGTACTGCTCTAGTAAATTAACTTAAATGAATTCCGTTGTTCAAGTGAAATGCAAATTGCGTTTCGTGTTTGCTAACAATTTCATTTGTTTTGAGCCAAACAAAAAGAAGCCACTCGCAAGCAGAGTTAAACAATTTTGGAAACAGTTGCTGACGCACGTGCCACCAAGTGCAATGCTCGAAACCACAATGATTTGGCGTATAAATAATCATGAATTATGACTTAGAGCAAACTAATCAAAATTGTATGAAGCAAATTATCAACTAAAACGCAAATCAAATAACCACAATAACACAACATTTATTTCCAGCTAAATACAACACATGAAAGTGTTTCAATTCAATTTAAAAAACTGAACTTGACTTACTTTCATAAAGAATAAAGACTTTGAGACTTATATTAAAAGTTAATCTTTGAAATTTTGTGATGCCTGAAGCTTAATGCTCACGGGAAAGTGTAATTGGAAAAGTTTTTTGAAAACAAGCTCAAAATTAAAATTATTGTTAAGCAGCTGTAGGCAATTTAAAAAAAAAACTCTTTCTGGAGATTAGCAATAAAGTTTTAAGACTTTGAATTGTAATTTAATAGGCTTTTATGAAAATTTTGTTTGAAAATTCATTCAACATTACAATATATAAAATTTTATTAAACGAATAAGAACAAAAATTATATTTAAATAACTTAAATAAAGTAAAATTATCAAAAGTTTCAAAGTGGAAGTCACATATATCAAAATTAATTGGTGTTTACTTAGCTAATAATCGAAGCTGTATCTCAATCAAGCTGCTTTTGTTGCGCTTGTTGTTGATTGGTTGATTTATTTACAATTTTAATTCACCGACTAGCTTTCAGGTGCTAATAAGTTTATTAACAACATCTTTTATAAGTAGCAAAGAGCTAAAGATTTTAGCTTTGCCACTGGCTGCACTCAAATTAGATTACGCATACGCCATGTACCACCACAACTTGTTTATAAATCATGCTAAATAACATGTCAACATTTTTATTGGATAACACATGAAAACTTAATTAAAAGAGTGTTGTTAAGGTTCCAAGCGATTTAATGAGACTAAAGTTTGTTATGGTAAAGTAGTTAAATTTGTTTCAATTTTGAATAATGCTTGTAGAATATCTTTTTGCGATGCGGAATAAACATTTGGTTTTATTGTAAAATAACCAACTTTCAGCAAAAAATAATAAACTACGTTGCAAAGAATTTTTGAATTTCTTCTTTTAATTTTTTTAGCTTATTTTGTACTTAATCAAAGCAAGATGTCATCTTGTACATTTTTATTATTTTGTTGTATGTAAGAAACTGCCGTGCTAAATATAATTTAATATACATATGGTACTGCCTGACAACGTCAATAAAACACAAATAGATGATTTATGCAAAGATTTTGTATTCTGATTTCAAAAACTTATAAACAAAACAAAATTTGGGTTCAATAGACTTTACCACAACAAAACAATCTAATTACCCATTAGCTTGAAATCACTTCTGGAATAATTTGTTATTAAACAAAAAAGGTTTCCAGTAGCAAAACGCTCTCAGTCTCCACTTAATGCATTTGAATACAGCTAACAACCGGAGGTACTAACTTAAAATTATTATTTTTTGTATTGGCTGAAACAAATCACCTGCACTTTAAGCATCACAATCTTGATCTCCACTCGTTCGCGTGGCTGAAATGTGGCACGTGTCTGAGACGGTGAATAAGAGGGAGGCGGAGATTGAGGCAAAAATTGAACTCCCAGCTCAGTGAATTGTTTTGTGTTGACTTTTGTGGAGGTAGCACTTCCATTGCCTGCCTCCTCTGCCACCACCTGGAACTGCGTAGTTGCCATTAAGCTGGCATCGGGATGAATAAAACTCATTTTGTTTTATAGAAAAAGAAAACAAAAACAAACTTAAGCTTCAATAAATTATTATTTGCGCGTTCTTATTCAACAGGTAATCGACAATTGTTGTGTTGTGTAATTTTTTCAATTCACTTTATGTAATCATGGCACTAGATTGGTTTTTTATTAGCAACAACATGCTGCGCACAATTTCGAAAGTCGCCGCATATAACGCCAAGTGTCTGTTGGCGTTATTTAAATTGATTTTTATATTCAATGTACCACAAGAGCAACAGAACAACCGAGGAAAGCTCGAGGCGCACTGAAACGCACTGTGGCCGAGGTAAGGGCCATTACCAAACATTGTGCTCCTGCTGCTGATGCTGTTGCTGCTTATGAGCACTCTTTTCTACATAGACATAATGTCAAGTTCAAGTTTATATCGTTGGCCAATTTCAAGATCAACAGCATAATTAAGAGAGCATCGCTTCCCGATTCATGACGCTCTGTTGTAGTTGTTGATAGTGTTTGTTCGTTGCCAAAACTACACACACACACATACACACACACATTCAATTGCTTTAAACATATTACGTCTGCTCTTGTTCGGTGCCAAAAAAATTTCGACAACAAAACCCACAAAAAGAAAAATAAACACATGAAAATTGATCATACGCCGTGTCAGCCAACAAATTTTTAGTCGCATTTCTTATTTCGTTTGCTTAAGTGTTTTTTCTTTTGCTTTTTGCGCCTGCTTGGTGTTTCTGTTGTTGACTTTTTTGTTGTTTTGTTTCAATGTTGCTTTCGTTCAAGTGTCAAACCGTGTATTTGTTTAGTGTTTGTAGTTGCTTTTATTATTGTTTTATCTTTTGCTTTTTAACAAAAATCGCAGACATCGGCAGCTGCTGCAAGCCAATACCAATATTGAGAATGTGTATATGTTTTGTGTTCAACACGATAATCGATTCTAAGCTGAATAGGTTACTTTCTTGAAGTTTCCTCTTTTAATTTGCGTTTTTATATAAGCTTATAGTACTAAAAACCTTTGCTTATTTAATTTTCATTTAAACTAAAGGGCACAATGCTTGTTTATTTAATTTATTCATGAATATCCTTGCTTATTATTCCAGTTTTGTAGTTTTTGCTTTAATTCTTTTTGCAAACGTATTGAATATTGTCATCAACATTAACAATTGAATTGCATAATATTTTACCATAAAAAACTGATGCAATTAGTTAGTCGGGCATAATGAAAGTATTAATTTCCCATAAACGCAAATCAATATTCCATATGCTAATCAAAATTTAATTCTGCATTAATAATGAACATATACGTATATTAATATTTTTTGTATTTTATAATTTGCATACGCGTGAAACTAAATAAGCGTGAGCACAAAAACATGCACAATAAAGAAATAATAATAAATATAAAAAAAACTAAACTATGTTCTGTATAAATCCCATAAAAATTAGTTTAATCGAATGTAATTTATGCAATGCTGCAATTAGTCATTAATTAAAGTAAGCGTGGAATTTTGCACCGAGTGAAAAGCAACAGCTGTCTGAGAATGAATGTGACGTAGGCATCTTAAGTTCTGATCGGCATTACTCACATTATAGATGCATTAATGGGGGAAACTTACAAAGCTGTCACGTGCCTTAAGTTAACTTTAACACGGTTCTTTTTGTGGCAAGCATTTGCTACAGCTTTTATTAATGCAATTTTTCGAGCAACAATAATTACAATTGTTGAGTAATTCATCTGGAGACTGTGTTTTTCTCCTGTTACTGACCCCATCAACTGAAATAGGCGCTTCAAAAATAAAACACGTTTATATACTTTGTGTATATATATAGTATCTCGTTGATCTTTTCAATTTTCGTGCACGAACTCTATAAAACCTTTTCTTTATATGATTTGATGTATAATTCATGCTTTGCGCCTCATTGCGCTCGTCATGTGTAAATCGCCTGACTATATAATATATATTTATATATTCGTATATTCTCCCGAACTCTGTAGTTTCCCAAACACAATGCGCTCTAATAATTATATCATACGTTTCATAGTACTTTTCAATCAATGTGTTGCCACAATTCGTAAAATTCTATTGTTATTATGATTCTATATAATTTTTTATTTATTGCTAATAATTCAAAATTACATAATCTAGTTTTGATATACATCAAAACTTTTTAAAAAAATACAAAAAAGTGTATTTGGATTTATATCCATTAAATCATATTACAAGTCCTTAATTCCAAAAAAAAGCATTACATTAGTTTAATCAATTCAAAATTAAAGTTTAATTGCTCACTAATAATGATTGACAAACAAATGAATTACATTTTATCAAGTTTCCCTAATCTTTCAAAGGGTTATCACAATTTTTCACTTATGAATAACCTTACACACTTACCTATTTATTGCTGGAGTATCGCTGATATCCATTCAGGATCAGTTTGCTATTCTTGGTATCATATTATTTTGCGTTAGTTTAAGCACTATAAGTCACTTTTTAAGGATTATTATACTTTCACTTATTCTGGGTGAGTTTTTAAACTCTTTGACTTTCGATTTTTTTAGATCGAAGTCTGTTCGCAGCGAGCATAAAACGGATACTGATCGCAATAAACTTCGCTTGCTTTCTTCACACTTCACCACAAGTGTCAAAACTCAAGCTCTAGTAGTAGTTTCAACACTCTCTCACACACACTTGAAAACACACTGGCATCAAAAGAAAAATATATACATATGATATGATATACATATATATATTAAGCAAATATTTATGTTAACACAGTGAATTTAAAGAACAGCGATCTACGAAAACAACAGCGAGCTCGTTTGCTTTAGGTATTTAGCGCTTGTTGCGAATTGAAAACCGTTTTTTAAACTGAACTCAAGTCACGGACCGAGACTGAGGTCGCGCGCCAAGCGACACCCAGAACAGAAGCACCAACAAAACACTTCAAACAATACAAAATACCAAACACACCTTGACAATCGGCAAATCAACGATTAGAGATTATACGATCGGTTACGAACGATGCCGATAGCCGAGCGACAGGTTCGATTCGTTTCGTTATTCCCCACTCGGGCAGCCGATGAAAGGCATACGAAGCACTTGGATGTATGTAACAAGCGTAAAAAAATTATTATTGCACACGTTGCAGCGCATGTTTTATTAATTTGCACATTTCGATAATATGTATTTGCTTTTTTACGGTTAGTTAAACTAATCATTTTATTATTAACTTAACTTTGGCGAATTGACCAGATCAAGTTGGTTATCTTCTTGCAGGCTAGTCATCTAATTGGCTATTTTTTCTATCGAGCTAGTCGAATAACTAATTATTAAGTTTAAAAGTGCTCTAATTAAAACTTACCCAGCTAAAAATGTGTCACTAAACACTTTTCGCGTGCATTTTAAATTGTTTATTAGCTTAATTATTTTTGGTTTTCAAGGAATTAAATATTGCAACATTTAAGCTTTAATTTCAAGATGCTCCTTTTATTAACAAGCTTTGCACAATAATTATAAGATTTTATTTATTTTATTTTTGTGTTTCTTTTTAAAATTTATGCTAATTACCTGTGACGATTAGTTTGTCAACTTGTTCGGTTGACTGTGTCAATAATGGTAACTTTTTGGGGAAAGGGATGTGGCGCCGTTGAAGGGGAAATGGATCATGCGTTCAACCTTGTTATTGAACTTGTTGGCTGTTGCCTGCGACTTTTTTTTGCGCAGCTTTCAACCAAGTCACGCCTTTTAAATAAGCCATAACAACAACAACACAATACGGTAACAATATTTTGATCGAGAAAAAATCTGAGAAATTTTATTTTTTTTTTGCCAGCATTGCTAATTTAATAAAATTATTGTTGTGTGTTTATTTACTTTTAAAATTTGGCAAGTACACACTATTTGCATGTTTGTTTCACATATCATTGTGTATGTTTTTTGTATGTATGTCAACATAAATGAATAATGATCATATCAGAAATTCAACGAGTTGCCAAACTAAAAAATATTTACACTTTAATAATTATGATATGCACATTTTAATAAAATACTTTTCTACATTATCGGCTTGATAATTGCATTATCAATATCAACCAAGTTGGATTCTATTTTTTTAACTGTTAGCAGCCATTGGTGCTGCCGCCCTCAGCGCCAGGATGTGGCAGTGGCAGCTCATAGATAAACATTCTCTGAGCCATATCATCAAATTTAGCATTGGCAGCTAAAAAGAGTTCAAATATTAATTAATAGTTGTTAAGCACAAACTGTTGGACATTTGTATGTACATTTATAGTTTGGATTACGTATAAACGTTCTTTGTCTGGGTCCGAAAGGTTTTGAATATGTTTGGGCAGGATTTGCTTCTGATAACGTTCCGGTTTCATGAGAGGAAGGAGATCCGTAAATGAACAAATTAGGGTCGTCTGTTGATGCAATACTTTGTTGGGGTTTGTCGATCTGCCTGTAACTATCCTGCAGTTCCTTTGGTGGATTGCAGCGCCATTGGGCGTGCAGCGCGGTTGAATATAAAATAATAAAGAAAACAACGGCCGACAACGCTCCACCCATTTGAAGCTTTCGAAAACAAATATTGCAAGTAACTCTAAATATGTAAAAAATTATTCAACGATTAGCTTTGGTTTCTGTTCAATTTCATAAATATTAAAGCATGTCCAAATAGTTACCTAAAACTTCAATTTCCGATTTTGGAGAGCAATTACGTTGCAGCTAAAATTCTCTTGAATACGGTTGATAAAATCGTGCATGCTTTGCAGTTAATATAGCTTAGCTTAGACGACAAGATTGCTGATCAAACTTGGCGTATTTGGCAAAACTAATGAAATTATATACATAAATGTGTACTTAAATTGCATATCAAATTTGAATCTGTTACGTATTTATATAATTGCTAGCTTTTTGTCAACCCACCGTTTTTGCGATAATTACTTCGATAAAATAAATTGACCGACCGCCACCATTAAAGAGCATATTATGTTTGACACATCTGGTCACACCCGAGTAAGTCGCGTCGAAGTTTGCTGAAAAATTTTGTTAATTTCAGTGTGTGCGGTAAAAAAATCGAAATGCCGCCAACCATAAACAATGCGGTGGTAAATAGTGCTGCAGACAAACGACCGCAGCGTCAAACAGAACGCAAGTAAGTATTCAAACGATAGCAAAAGCCGTACGTTAACTAAATAAGCACGATAACTTGTTGCAGGTCTGAGATAATTTGCCGAGTCAAATATGGCAATAATTTGCCTGATATACCCTTCGATCTGAAGTTTCTGCAGTATCCTTTTGATAGCAATCGCTTTGTGCAGTACAACCCCACATCGCTGGAGCGCAACTTTAAATATGATGTGCTCACAGAACATGATCTCGGCGTAACAGTGGATCTTATCAATCGCGAGTTGTATCAGGCGGATGCCATGTCGCAATTGGATCCGGCAGATGAGAAACTACTCGAAGAAGAGACTCTAACGCCAACAGATTCTGTACGCTCGCGCCAGCATTCACGCACAGTGTCCTGGTTGCGCAAATCTGAATATATTTCGACGGAACAGACTCGATTCCAGCCGCAAAATCTGGAGAATATCGAGGCCAAGGTGGGCTACAATGTGAAAAAATCTCTTCGCGAAGAGACGCTCTACCTGGATCGTGATGCACAAATCAAGGCCATTGAAAAGACATTTGTCGACTCAAAGACTGAGATCACCAAGCATTATTCCAAACCAAATGTTGTTCCCTTGGAGGTTTTACCCATTTTCCCCGACTTTACCAATTGGAAGCATCCGTGCGCTCAGGTCATTTTCGACAGCGACCCGGCGCCTCAGGGCAAGAATGTGCCCGCGCAGCTGGAAGAAATGTCGCAGGCCATGATTCGTGGTGTAATGGACCAAAGCGGCGAACAGTTTGTTGCCTACTTTTTGCCCACAGAGGCAACGCTGGAAAAACGACGTCTCGACTTTGTTGATGGCAAGCTTTACAAAGACGAGGAGGAGTACGAGTATAAAATTTCACGTGAATACAACTGGAACGTCAAGACAAAAGCTTCAAAGGGCTACGAGGAGAACTACTTCTTTGTTGTTCGCAACGATGGCATCTACTACAACGAGCTGGAAACGCGTGTGCGACTTAACAAGCGTCGCGTCAAAGTCGGACAGCAGCCAAACAACACAAGACTGGTGCGTTTAAAATATAATTACAAATTTGTAAACATTTTATTCTTGTTAATAATTTGATGGCTTTACATGTATTCCGTAGGTTGTTAAGCACCGTCCATTTGTTGCCGCGGAGCACCTCGCGCACCGCTCTCGCGAGCGCCAGCTTGAGGCGCTCGGTGAATATGAAGAGGACGTAGCTAGTGCAAGGCAGGTTGATGTACAATCGCCGAACGATGAGAAACAAAAGTCATCAACAGACAGCGGTACTAAATCAAAAATTGTTGAAGAAAAGGCACCTCCAACTGGTAGCTCAACACCAACACCGGATGCACAGGAAAAACGCGAAAGAAAGTCACGCTCTCGTACCCGGTCTAGTGGCACACGTTCACGCACACGTAGCCGTAGCGGCAGTGCCAGTGGCACCGGAACAGGGAGTCGTAGTCGCAGTCGTAGTCGCAGCCGCTCTAGTTCAGCCAGCGGAAGCGGCACACGTGCCAGCAGTCGCTCCAAATCTGGCTCCCGTTCACCAAGTGGTTCACGCTCACGCTCTAATACTCCAGCTGGTTCGCACAAATCGCGCAGTCGCAGCGCATCACGAAGCCGCTCCAAATCCCGATCGAAATCGAAGTCCAAATCAAAGTCACGTAGTCGCAGTCGCAGTCGTAGTCGTAGTGGATCCGGATCGCGTTCTGGCTCTGGATCACGTACGCCCAGCCGTTCGCGCAGTGGTTCACCTAGTGGCTCTGGCAGCAGCTCTGGCAGCGGCACCGACGGAGAATAAATACAATAATCCACAAACTTGTAACAGCTTGTAATTTTAGAAAGAGCAATTAATACACAATAATGTACACAAATACAAAACAAATGTTAATCTCCACTTAGTTACTCAATCAACTACGTGGCATCCATAAGGAAGTGCTGGAAGAGCTCACCATCGGAGCTGGGCTGCTCCTGCTGCTGCGGTGGTGAATAGAGGCGCAGATTCTGCAGCTGTTGTAGCGGTGAATTGCTGCCTTCGAAGTGCACACTGCTGTCGTGAATAAGAGGCTGTGATTGTTGTGATGGCTCAACGCCACAAATGCCCAACTTCTGGCAGCTCTCGACAACAATGTCGTCAATTGTCTGCGATAGTAATGCCTCCTGATCTCCGGCACTTGCAGTGCCTGGTGCTGAATGCTCTGTCTGCACATTGCCCACATCAACTGCATTGGACTCAAGTAGTGCTTTGATAAGCTGCTCCGGTGTTTGTGCCTCCTCGGCGCTAGCCGCACATTTGTGCGTGCGCAGCGAGACCTTGTAGCGGAAAGTCTTTTGGCACTGTTCACACTTGTACGGCATAACTCCGGTATGTATGCGTGTGTGTACCAGAAAGGAGACACGTTGCCGAAAGCATTTACCTGAAAATTGAGAAATCAGTTTTGTAAACATTTAATTTATTATATCAACATCAGATTAAGCCAAACTTTCGAATGTATTTAGCTTAATTTGGTTAGCTTTAGTTTCAATTTAGAGTTGTACTTACCGCACACCTCGCACTTGAACGGTTTTTCGCCACTATGAATGCGCTGATGATTGTGCAATGTGGAAAGCTCCTTGAAGGCACGTCCACAGATGCCACATTCATGGGGCTTCACCTCGCTGTGGTAGAGTAAATGCTTGTGATACGATTGCTGAAAGGTAAAGGTGCGTGCACAATACTGGCACGTGTAAGGCATTTCGCCGGTATGCAGTCGCTTGTGCTTCTTCAGGAAATATTTGGTGGTGAAGAGCTTGGTGCACACATCACACTCCCAATTCTTGGGTGTGCTGCCATACTCGGAACTATTTGCTGACTCGGCTGCAATTGTTGTTTCTTGCTTCAACATGGAAATCGCGCCACTTAAAGCATATGGTTGAGTGCTGTTGTTGTTGTTGTTGTTGCTGCTGCTGCTGTTGGAGCTGTTGCAATTGATGTTGCTAGCAATTGGAGTGATGGTGCTGCCATTGGCCAAAGCTGTTGCCTCCTTGAGACGAATGCGATCGCAAATGCTTATCTTGGGTGTAGGAATAATGATGTGGTTGCCATTGGTGTTGCTTGAATTGTTGTTAGAGTTGTTGATGGAGCTGGTGCTGCTGCTGCTGCCGCCGCCACCAATTGTGTGTAGCACCTTGAGATGCACACGCAACGATCCCTTCATGCGGAACGTCTTGGAGCACAGATGACACTTGTACGGCTCTGGTTGCTGCAGAGGTTGCGCTGACGTGCCCTCCCATCCGTTCTCATGCACCAGCCGAAAGTGAATATCTCGCAGTTCATCATTGCGGAAATTAAACTCACATATATCGCATCTGGCGGGTGGTGTGGCTGGCACTGGTAGTTGGGGAGGAGGTGGTTCCACAGGTTTTGCACGTGACTTTTTGCCACGCCTTTTGGGCGCTGGGGCAACAGGCGGTAGTGCACCAAGTGAGGGCGCAAGCTCTGAATTTGTTGCTGGCACTGCTGTTGCAACGTCATCTGCTCTGTTCATCAGACTCGTATGACTAAACAGATGTATGGTCAACTTATCCAGACCGAGAAACTGTTCTGTGCAGTGCGGAAATGGACAGGCCAAAGGTCCATTTGCGGCCTTTATTAAACGCTGTTGCAACGCATCGATGCTATTGAAACTGGGCACTGCGCACAACGGACACAGCACCGATGTGGAACACATGACAAAACACAATTCACTTTACACAGATTGTCCCTAACAAGCAAACTTTAACAATCTTTACAGCACTTAATATAAATTTCAATGTGCGTGCAACGAATATTTCGAACCATTCCTGACCGACAAAACTTATAAAGAAAATAGTTCTACTTTTTTTTTACTTTCATCTACTGAGATATTTTCTAAAAATACATGCAACGAAATTATTGAAAAATTTTCTGCCGACGACAACGGCAATGTTGCTCTGTTCGTCTGGGCGATATCGAAAATAATGAAAAAATATTGCGCTCCCAGGCCGGCGAGAACTGAAAAGGAAAACCCGAATTTCGAATGTACGAACAGTGCCGAAAAAACAAAAACAAAAGTCAAGAGAAAAACAACAAAGTCAAGCGGACAAGACAAATTGTCTTCTGTATTTTATTTGGGGTACGTTTTGCGTCTAGTAGGAGTATTTAGTATAGAATATAGAATTCTTTGGTTATTTGTTTTGATCTTTCTTGCTGGGTTAATGGGCAGATGCTATAGCCAAAAGTGACATGTTCTACATCTGTCATACATATAAATGGATATCATTTTTATAAATGTATGCTGCTTGTGGATAATATCCACGATTTCTGTGATAAAATTAAATTACAAAATTGATTTAAATAAAAACACATATTTTTTAATGACGTGTAACAAAAACAAATGAAAAAATGCCTATTAAAATTAAAGTAAGAAATTTATATTTGAGTTTTCATTAGTTATTGGAATTGTCATCTATTCTATTTAGGTTGTGAACAGTTTTGTTTGCTTGGATAATCTTAAAAGTTTAAAATGTCTAATTTCTAGCTCTTCTAGCTCTTCCAACTGTTGCGCAAATAAGTCAAGGGTATCCGATAGTTGAATACTTTTCGTTCTTTCTAATTTTAATCAAGTATACGTAAATATATATTTGTATGTATCTTGCTCTCTTGTTTCGTGTTTCTGTTTTTTGATCAGGCATTCGTGGTTCTCTATTTTTATTGTTCTTATTTTCTATTCTCTGCATATATTTTTTGTTGTTTGCTGTGCTGTTTATTGGTGTTTCTGTTTAGTGGTTCGATTTGTAAACAGTTTGTTAACCAAAGCATATGAGAGGGCGCACGCAAGTATTCTTAGAAACAAAGATGTTTTCCATTCAGAAATGAATATCTAATTTATTTGTTCAAAACACAAAAACCAACATAAAATAACTCACTCATGCTAAAAAGCTTATTTCTTATCGATGGAAAAATTGAGAGAGACAACACTTATTTTTGACGAGGAGGCATCATCTTTGCCCATGCTTGCATCAGAGATGGAAGAGCGGGCGCTATAATCTGTTGGAAATTATAGTTTTAGCACAAGTAACAATCTATACAAAACTAACCTTTAACTGAACAGCCATCCATGGAAGAATACGAAGTTGTTCTTGATGAAACGCGGCTTCGAGTGGACTTTAATTGATGTGGCAACTTTAAGCCCTTGCTAAGCATAAAGTTGATTATTTGTGGGCCATCTTCATCGCTGTTGGCCATGTCGGCCAACAGATTTAACGTCTTACGATTGCGACTCTCTAACTCCTGCAGATTGAGATCACGCTCAAATAGATTGAGATATTCGACACTAATAGCCTTTTGCTTGATTGCCTTATTTAAGCTGATTATTTCTCGATTAGCTCGATCGATTTTAGCATTTTGCTCTTGAAGCTCTTTTTCTAGCTTTTCCAGTGCCTCGGCATTTTCTAGCCTTTTTTGATTTTCCGCTTCTATTTGTTTCATCACCTGCTCCTGTTCAATTTTCTGCCTTTCAATTTTACTGTCGTAATGCTCTGCCTTGCAACGCAATACTTTAAGCTGCTCCAGATTGTTACAACAGATTTCCTGTTGCCTTTTCAATTCCTCCTCGAGTCGCAATTCATCTGTAAATGAGTTTTGATTTTGAGTTAAAAATATAAACATTTCAGAATGTTTTTTTTATACCGTAATGATACGATCATTGATTTAGCCTAGACAACAACCAGTTGCAAAGCAAAAGTACAAACTTACGATCAAATTAAGTCATTTACCTTTTGAGTGATCATCATAACTTTTAAGATTTTTGCGATAATTATCATTCGATTTATCAAACTGACGCAACGTATTCTCGAGTGCAATCACCTCCTTCTCGGCCTTGAGCACCTTCTTATTGAGAGCATCGCCTTCATCGGCAAGCAGCTGTCGCTCCTGGGCATTTTCCACCTTAAGCTGAGTGGCAGTGATCACCGTACCATCCTCATTGACGCCCAACAGTGCGGATGTTAGCTCGAAGCGAGCACGCATTGTGTCAATATGTTTCTTGCGCTCGCCCAAATCGGCGCGCAGAGTGCTCAGCTCCTCGTTTAAATGTTTGCGCTTCAAGAGCAACACATCCTGCTGGCTGCGCAACTCTACCAAGCGATCTTTGATAATGCACTCAAAGGCCAAACGATGTTGATTTAGACTATAGGTGCCATTCTCACATTTAGCAATGACATTCTGCAGATCGGAGCAGCGCATCTTGAGCAGACTTAGCTCCACAATGAACTCTGTGTTATCGTAACGGTTCATGCGCAGACGCTTGACTGTGCCCTCGCAATAGACTTGCGCCTCCTTCACCTTGAACTTGACCAATTCCACATCCTTGGCATCGTTATTGTATACAATAACCAAAGCATTCATGCTATAATTCAGCTTCTTGTTCTGCGCCTCTGTGGAGCTCAGGCGACGCTGCACCTTAGCCAGATGCTTCTCCAGTTCAGCGAGTGCCTCTTGGCTGCGTGCATCCGTTTCAGGATCGGCATTCTTGCCGCGCAGTTCCGCCAGCTTGCGCTCCATCTTAAGATACTTAAAGGACATGTCGTAATGAATCTCTGTTTGGCGTTGTATCTCGTGTTCAACCTGTCGCTGATTTCGCTTGATCGCCATCAATGTGGATTGCAATGCACCGTTCTGCACAACGTAGGTTTTCTCCTCATCTTTTAGCTCAACCAATTGTCGCTGGGTTCGATATAGAAGATCATTGCAACGCTGCTGCTCCTTGTTTAGACCACGCAATGCCTCCTCCTCACCCTCCATCATCTCTTCCAGGATTTGCAAACGCTGATTGGCGTCCATTGCATTATCCTGAAGTGACCGCAATCGACCTTCCACCTGCTTCAATACTTGCGCAAAACTCTCAATCTCATCGCTTTTCTCAGTACGCTGTTTGATTTGCTTGCGATTTTCTAGACGCTGGGCATGCACCATATTCGACAGATTCTCCAGCTCATGGCGCAGTGCATGCACCTCACGATCCTTTAGCACTGAGGCATCCATTAGCCGTTGTATTTCGTTCTTCATCTCGGATGTTTCTGCATTTAGTATTTCTATGCCATGTTCCACCAATCGATTGTTCTCCAGCACATCGTTCAACTGCTCATTGGCATTCTTATAGTTGTTTGCCATCGATTCCGCCTGTTGAATAAGATATGCGCAAGTGTCCTCACTGCTTTGTATATCCATTTCACGTTGGGTCATCTGGTTGACTGCTTGCTTCCAAGTTTCCACCATTTGACGGCGCTCCAAGTGCGCCTCCCGATACAAGCATGCAGTTCTTTCTAGATTCTTTTCCAGCGTATTCTGTTCATCGTACAGCATAACGACCAATTTGCGCTTTTTATCAATATCAGCTTGAAGCAATTGGCGGCGAGTGTTCAATTCCCTGGCCCGCTGCTGATCATCCTTGTAATATCGATCTATGAGTTGATAACCTTTATTGCCATCCTCCATAGCCTCGGCCCAGTCCACCAGGCTCGATTTGGCCGCCTTGATGCGCTTGGTTAAATCATCGATTTCTCGCTTGCTTTTTGTGATTTTACCTACAGTGCAAAAAAGTAGCTTCATTGTTTTTGGTCAAAAACTTATTTACTTACGCAATGTATGTTCTGCATATTCTGTATATTCCGCTAGCTCCTTTTGATTCTGACGCAATTCCTCCTTGAGCTTATTGCGCTCCAATATAACCAATTGTGTGCGATGAGCCTCTTTCAGCACATCGTTCTTAACAGAGTTGAAAAAGTTCTAGACAACGAGGAGATTACCTAGTTAAAGTTTCAATATGTAATGTACTCAATCTCTATTCTCACAATATTCTGCTGCAGTGTTGCCTCAATATTCCGCTTGTGCCGCTCAATAACCTTGTCTCTATCATCCAAGTCTATGATTTTCTGCTGTAGATAAAATTTCTCCGCGCGCATACTAACCATCTCCTGTAGAATGGTTAGATTCTCTGCATTGGCCATTGGTATATCGGCCTCAACAGCCCAGCCCATAGAGCGCATTGCATCCAGCTTAAACTCGTCCAACGAGAGGCTCTTCATGTCGTCCGTACGATTCATGTCGCTCTTTATAAATTTTGCTAATACCACTAGCTATAAAATGATACGAAAAAAAGTACGTTTTGTTCTATATAATATTACTAAATCCAGCTAGCAGCTAGTAAATTCAAAAACTGCTTGGATTTTCTATAGCAACCGGCTTGTTGAGTTTTTGTGTCCCCCTTTGCTGCTCCAAGCAACGACAAGTTGTTGTTTATGTCTGCAAATGAAAATTCCCCCTTTGGGTGGGTAGAGGGAGGGAATATTTGTATGTGTGATTGGTCTATTTTTTTTTATAAACAAATGACAGATAATCATAAGTGACCTTTGTGCTTTATTTTTATATCCAAAATAGCTTTGAGCGTATTTTATCGGAGCCTTTTTTTATCATTTCAAATCATAGTGGGTTAACGTAAGGTAAATTAGGTAACTGCATTGGCTAAATTTCCCTCAAACAAGAAAACGTTGCTTACTTTTATGGGCAGACAAGATGATATTGGCCAATACCCTCGAATTGAGTTCAGCAATTTGTGTATGCAAATCGATAATCCTCTACATCTTCTATTAAAATGTATTGTATGTAGAGTTTTGCACAAATGAAAAAAAACCAGCAAAACTATTTCCACATGCTATACGCAAAACAGAGAAGGTTCCCACCACCGACTACATGAGATAAAGTTTTTCTTACCAATTGCACTTTCTTAGGTTCAATACTCTTTACGTCAAGGCATAGTTTGTCCTAAGAAAAGGCTTATGCCATTTGCACTAAACATTTTGTAGCTCTTTACAGTTTTTTGCTGAGACTGATGAAATAAATTTTAAACTGCATTTGAAATTTATGTGGAAATTACAGAGTCCTAGACCTTTAAGAAATGCGATGGCGGTGCGAATGAAAATTGTACGGAAACAAATATGTATGTACATACTTTAAATATATTTTTTTTTATATAAATGTTTATATATTATTCATATTAAATTATATATTATAATCCTCGAAAAAACTGCATAGACCCGGATTAGCAACATTTGTTCCCGTCACGCAGCCAGAAGCCGAAGGACCTCTAACATAAACCGGTCTTCCAGCAACGTTGTCAACGGCATAGTTGCAGGCAAACAGAAACCGATTCAAACCATTCTTAATGAAGCGGGCAGCAGCACAGCCCAAGGCGATGTTTCTCTGTTGTGCCATGAGTGCAAAGCGCTCGAATAACCTGTAAAAGAAAGATGATAATTTAAAAAAATAAAAAAAAACTCCTCTAGTGACATTTTAACTTACATTGAGTTGCTGGGCAGGCTGTCCATATCGGCCATACTTGCAAAATCACGTTCCGCCCACCAACTTGTGATAGCCTGTGTCACCAGAAACTCATTGGTTCTGGTTACTTCAGTGCCATTATACTCAAGTTGCGCAAGATTCTGTCCACTATTGCGGAATCGAGGAGTATTATGGCATGCATCATGCTGACGTACACACTGCAATACATTCAGCTCAGCCAAGAAGGCCAGCTCATCATTCCAACGCATTAAAGCCATACGCCTAGCGGGAGCAAAACCAGGCAGATTTCCGAGGGCTAGACGATTGCGTCGCGCATTGTGGGCAGCAACGATTTGCACGAGCAGCGCATCATTTATGTTGACGAGAAACGGCGCTGGACTTGTTGGGCAAGCGGGCGCCCAGGTCTGCATGTTAGATAAAAATTTGTCATTAGTTGATGTTAAATAAGTAATTTAGCTTGGCAATTATTAATAGATCCTTCACTTACTCCATTAGTTTGGCAAGCTATGTGCTGGGTACCATTGCTGCAAAGACCCGGCTGGCAGTAGCTAAACTGGCCAGAAGCCAAAGCCAGCGTTAGACAAAGCACAAACAGACGCAACATTTTAAATTAACAAAGTGATTGAAACTATGTTTTAGGTCTAGGGTTTATATAGTTTGCCATTTGTTTGGTCTTTCCATTTAATAGTAATAGAACTTCTGTTCACAGTTGTAGAAGTTCATCTGTAACAAAAGAAATAATGCTAGCAAACAACTGTGATCACATGCCAAATTTCGGGAATGTATTATTATGATCACATCTGTAATAACCCTGGGGAATTATTTGTTTACCAGTAATCTTATTATTTACATAGTATCTGTTTAAACTATCTACACAGATCTTGATCCACAACTAAATAAAACCTCAAAACATGTTGCTAGGTCTTATTTGTGGACCTATCTTGCAGTTGTTCAAGCACATTAAAGAGTAAATATAAAATCATAAGCAATGAAAATATTTTTTGTTTTTCTTTTCAGTTTTATTTGCTTGTTTGTTGTGGTTTCATTGTTATAAAGCAATTTTCTTGTTGTTGTTGTAACTATTATGTAATGTTTATTATAATAATTTAATGCTAGGCTTTCGTATTATAGCTTGACGCGGTAAATCTTTAATATTTGTATATTATTAATAATTGTAAATCATCATTATTGATTTTAATTATTATTATTATGATCAGTACTGCAAAAGTTGATAATATATATTTATATATATATATATATATTTGTTTTGTGTTGATCGAGTAAACAATTCGATTTCTTACTTTTTGTTTAAGCAAACACACAAGTATCGTATATGCTTTAAATACAATACAATTAGAGTAAATCTTTTTACCGATGTAAACGTTATTTACTATATGTATGGTATATAGATATAGC
This sequence comes from Scaptomyza polygonia, assembly GCA_035044585.1. Lineage (NCBI taxonomy): Eukaryota > Metazoa > Arthropoda > Insecta > Diptera > Drosophilidae > Scaptomyza > Scaptomyza polygonia. The sequence goes on from JAWNNU010001547.1 coordinate 137,964, forward strand.
TTGTGTAATATGATCTTATTGCTAGAGAACTCAATATGTTCTTGTTAGATTTCAATTGAAATATATTTTTTGTGTAAAGATCATTGTATTTATTTCTTGTTTTTTTATTTTGTTATTGCCCTTTTTATTTCTGTGGCATTCTTTTGTTGGCTATGATAATAAGTTAACACAGCATGCAGAATATTTGCTTTAGAGGCGTTTGTTAAATACATACGAGTTTGTGTTCTTTAGATTTATGTAGTAATATTTATATCTTTTAATATATATATATATATATATATATATATTTACTTTATGTTTTATTAATTTAAACTTCAAGGGTGGGCGTTCTTTATTTTTAACGTTTCGCTTTCAATTCGTTTCATTTCTACGTATATTAAAATAAGTTGTTGTTTGGAAGGGACAGAAGGGTGGGTGAGCAGAAAATAAACGTATTTGCTGCGTTATCATAAATCCTCTTCTCAATTAAATGTAGTTAAATATATATGTATGTAAATGTTATAAGCGTTTCCATTGACACACATTTTATGCTAATAAATATACATAAATCCCGTTAAAAAACTTATTCGAAACGCCAGCCAAAAATTCAGTTTGCAACATAACAAAAAACTTAATGACAAAATCGGATTCGAAATTCAAATATTAACTAGAGCGAAATCCATATTAAACAATTGAAATAATTATAATTAAAATAATAACCGTATTCGTAAACAATATTTGTTTCGGTTGTTTGTGCTTTACTAATTAATTTATTTAGCATGTATTGTTTTTGTTATTGTTGTCCTTTTGCAATGTACATATGTTTGTGTTACGTTTGTATATATGATTGTTAAGGTGCACCAACTTATTGAAAGAGTTGAGAGGGAGAAACAAAAAGCAGCACTTGTATATGAAAAAGTGAGCCTATGTTGAAGATCAAACAATTTGCAAATGTTTTACAAAATATAAATATAGATATCGATCGAAATTTGGCCAGTTGTTGAGTGTAGATTATGTGTGTTTTTTGTTGTGCCAAAAAAATTTAATCAAGTTCAAATTAGGCATATATTTGATTACGATTGATTGGTTCGATCTTCATTTTGTTTGAAGGGTTGGTAACCAACCAGATGCCTGCGGTTTGCATAGGTTTTTTTTTACTACAATCATCTCTAGATAGTTAGTACTATATTGAATATGTATAGGCATATTTGGATTGTGTGTGTATCGTATCAATATATGTGTTTGTGTTTGTTTGTGTTTATACATTATTTATGTTAAATGAATAATGTATTATTCGTGTATATTGATTTTTAGCGTTTCTATTAGATTAAGTTTCTATGACAGATGGAAGGACATGCTGCCCTCATTGGCAGCTACTTTCAGTTTCTGCCGCATCACATCACGATTGGAGTAGTCCGGCAACTTGAGATAGTTGACACAGGTCATCACAGATGGTAGATAATCATTGGGATTCTGATTCCCATCCAATGTTTTGCGCACAATGGTCAACGGCGGGCTGAGGGCTTTGAAGCCACCTGTTGGTAGACGGGGCGAACCGGTCACAAACTGTAGAAAGCCACGCTGCTCATCACGATTGTACGAGCCAAGAATCTCGTACAAGTATTGTATGGCCTGAGATTCCTGATGGAAGCCGTGATCGGTACGGCAGCTGTCCTGCAGCAATTTGAGATCCCAGCTTTGATGCTGTTCGCTGCCAGAGCCGCAAAATACGCACTCCAACTCCTCCGGATAGAACATGCGCAGGCGTTGTATGGGAAATATGGAATCAAAGCCTGCAAACGATATACATATGTTATAGTTATTCAATCCATCGAGTTTATGTTCATGTAACTTACCCTCGCGAAGTGCCTCAAATTGTTTTTGCACACCCTCGATAAGGAACCAGTAGGTCACCAGCGAGATATACTGATGCAAATTGTGCACGGTAACAGGTGTATCACGTCCACCACGGCACAGCTCAATATTAGCATGGCCGGGCAGCACAAAGTCCAAGCCCAAATCGGCAATAGGACAGCCATCCAAATCGAGTTGTTCAATCTATCGAATTATAATAAATGATTTTAACAAACTTTGATCGTTTGGTACATTTACTGTTGTTTACATACCTGTTCCTTTTTCGCCATTGCATCTTGGCTTGGATTTGACTGTATATCTTCACGCTGGCGTACCACATCCTGGAGACGCACTAGGGTGCTCTGTACCTCGGGCGCAACGCGCATTAAATCAGCCAGGCCAATTGATTGCTCCTCGTTCACCAGCCAGCGATAGAACGGCAACGAGAATGGCAAATCCAGCTTGAGATGAAAAACACAAAATTTATGCACATCAATACAAGTGAAGATATGTATGGTTTTTATTTTAATAACATACCATACGACTGTCCATCACTGCCTTGGCCATAAATTTGCCCAGGAACTTAAACTTGGACTTGGCCTTGGTCATATGTGGCAACTTTGAGGATTTGCCCAGCGGCAGCGGGAACAAACCATGCGCTGTATGCACATAACTAACAGTTGTTGATGGTGGTGGTAGTGATGGCGTAATTGTTGCGATTTGTTGTTGATCCGGTGGTGCTTGAGGCGAGGAGTTGGTGGTGCCACCATTATTATCAGTGGCAGCCATATCACTAAACTGCTGTGCAATGATCATATTTAAAGCGTTATCATTCGATCCAGCGCTTGAGGAGCTGTGCTCCGATTGTTGCTGATGCTGCTGCTGTTGATTGCGCAGAGCATTGCTGCGACTGCTGGAGCGGGTCAGATGTGGGGTAGCCGTTGTCTGTGTGGCAGTCGTCGGGGTGTTGCCGCTGCTTATCACAGTGGTTGCCACTGTTGGTGCAGCTGTAGCGTTCGACAATTCGCTTGTGGTCTCCAGTGCATCTTCAATGTGCAGGACAGCGCTGCTGGACTTTACCACATCCGCAATATTAGATGAATTGTGGCGATAGCTATCACTGCCATTCCACAGACCCAAATCAGTGCGTTGCAGCTCAGCGGAGACTAGAGCATAGAACTCCAACGTGGGTCCCAGACCAGTACCAACCTATTAAAACAATAAATTATCAAAGACCAAGATTTAAGAGCTTATTTGCCACTTACCTCATTCTCATATTGAATTTCAAGCAACGCCTTGGAATTGCCAAAGTCCTGAAGTATGTGCTCTGCCTGCTTAAGCAGCTCGGCACGCGAAATGGCGCGCTTGCGCCGATCGAGACGTGGAGCAACACGTTCCGATGACTCGGCGGAATTCAGATCTGGTGTTGTGTCCAGCAGACGCTGTAGTGCACGATCGCGATCAAAGCTGGTGGCATAGAAGAGCAAATGGCGTGTCTCGAAGGGGAAAAGGAAGGGGCAAGCCATTCCAATTTGTGGTAGCCATTGTGGCAGATTGCCCGTCATAATGACCAACGGGTCCTGCAGCTGACGATTTGCTTTGGCCGTTATCTTCGGATGAACAAACTCCGAATTGGCAATGATATTCTGGCGTACAACGCAACCATACAAATGCTCCCAGTGACGATTCAAGGCGTAAATAACGCGAAGCATGCAGAGTGCATCGAGTGAGGCATCCTGTACGGTAACCACATCACTGGGCAGGCTGCTGCTGAGGAATGTCTTCAGCGGCGATAGCAGCACTGGAGCTATGCCTTCGTGCCACAATTCGGTCTTTTTGCGCATAAACTTGCTGCTTGATTTGTGCGATTTTTTGCCACTACTCGAAGTGGCCGCCGCGGACGACGATGAGCTAGATGTGGTGGCCACATGCAAGGAGCTGGACGTAGTATTGCTATGGGAGCTTGTGTGCTGCTGCTGGTGCTGATGCTTGTGTACCTGGCTGCTGGTGCTGCTGCTGCAAGAGGTATTTGCTGTAGAGCTAGCGCCCTCCTCTTCGACGGGACGATAATAGATGGTATGCTGTTGCACCCAAATGCTGCTGTTGCCTGTGTTTTTAAACATGAAAAATTAGATTAGATTACTTAACTGATCAGATTAAATTCGAAGCTTAAACATACCCAGCAGCATCTCGGACTCATTGTCTGTCTCGTTCTGCTCGTTGACCAGTGGTGAGAATTGTTTAACAGCCTGATAGACGGTCATGTTGTAGGGCAGCACATGCTCACCAATGAGAAACTGCAGCTTGTGCTTAAAGCCCGACTGTGTCATAACAACAGCAGCGACATTATCATCCATATCCTCCTCGCTGTCATCATCGGAATCGGCACGTATGCCACCATAGCCGCGCACCACCAAATAACGTTCGATGGCCTGCACCATGGCTAGTGGATCAATTTTGACGGTGCCGCCCTTCCATTGACGCAAATTATTGCACTGCGGATGGCGTTGCAAGTTGCACTAATTACAGAAAATAGAAAATATTAGTTAGCTAACAAAACAAAACGTTACTAAATCAAAACTCACCTTTAACTGATGCGTATTGAAGAAACGTAGAGCACTTTGATTGGTGCGGCCACCGGGGCCAGCTTGGAAATCGTGCACTTTAACCGGAAACTGTTCCAGCTGTGTAACGCATCCGTTCAGTTTGGCCACAAAGGCGCCAAATGCCAATGGCTCAATGCTGGGCAACTGGCCAACATTTTGTAGTAGCGGCTCTAGTGGTAGACCCGCAAAGACGTGCATAAAGCTGCGAAGACGTGCATCACGCTCCACCAGACCTGATTCGCTGGTCATATAGTTGAGCATGGCCTTGATCAGACCCGAATGATTCACCTCAAACGGTGAGATATCGCTCTCCAGTAGAATAGTCTTAAGCTCCAACAATGCGTCCAGACAGTCATGATAGCTGCCATTCAGCTTAAGCAAAATGCTCGACAAACGCTCCAGCACAGTGGTGCTAGCAAGCGATGTAGTTGCTGTGGCTGCTGCTGCTGAACCTGCACCGGAGCCACTTGCACCTCCTGCTACACTATTGCTTTCACTATCACGCTTGTTGCGTCGCACCTCCTGTTCCGTGTAACGCTTGACAAAATCAATGGCCTGTTCACGCACCCATTGGCGGGCACGCTCTCGATTAGCAGCTGCCATGAGATTGGCATGCGAGATGCTTTTGCTTATACTGGCCGCGACGGCGGCATTCATGCTCGAAGCGCCATGCTGTGTGCCCGCATAGGCCAAGCCACTGCCGCTACTAGAGCTGCAGGCACCAGCCGTTGAGCTGCTACTGCTGTTGCTGCCATCTTTGGACAGACCATGATGCGATGAGGATTGCTGTTGCTGTTGTTGCTGGTGGTGATGGCTTGCCGCCTGGCGACCCCAGCGTGCTGGATTGAGCGAGGACAGAAAAGAGGTTTTGGTTGAAGTGCTGCTTGTATTATTGCTGGTATTTCCGGCGCTGAAGCGTGACTTGGAATTGCTCGTACTAGAGCCAGAGCTGGGCGTATTGCGTCCACCTGTGCTGCTGCCAAGACCTGCGAGGAGAATAGTACTGTTTAGTAAGAGTTAAATAATGTTGAAAATTTTAAAATTTACTTGTGGCACGACTGAGCAGCTCATGCATGGCAGAGCTGGCCGAATTGGCGGCAGCAGCGGCTGCCGCAGCATCCTCCTGACGGGACTTGGCACGTCCACTGCTTTGGGACTTGCGCTTGGGCGGCGCTTTGCGCTTCAACATATCTGTCATCTTGTGCTGCAAGGCAGATGAGGAGCAATTGTTGCTACTGCTGCTGCTGCTACTGTTGGCAGCTGCTGCACTACTTGTCGATGCAACAGCCACAGTCATGTGGTTAAGTTGCTGTTGCAGCTGTTGTTGTTGTTGTTGCTGCTGCTGCTGTTGTTGCGGATAGAGCACCTGTGCTGGCGGCGGATGCCATTGTTGGCTCTGTGGCACTTCTGAGATTGGTCCACCGACGGGCACCACTTGCATTGGCATTGGCGGCATTCCCGCTGGCTGTTGGAAATTCAGATACTGACGCGGATCACCTGTTGATGATGACGACGATGATGTGGTTACAAAATATGACCCAGCTCCAGCCGTTGAGGCAGCCGATGAGGAGGAGCACGGCGCCGAACTGCTATAGCTATAGCCGGCTTCTGCTGCTGTTGTCGACTGCTGATGCTGCTGTTGTTTGGCAACTGCATTGGCGCTGGCTGTGAGCGCATTCATGGCATGCGAGAAGCTCTTGACACTGTACGATTGATGCTTGGAGCTGCTGGGCGTGGCACTGGCGCTGCTCGAGCCCGTTGCAGCAGTGACATTGTCCAAAAAGAAGGGATTTACTTGCAAACTATTTGCCGAGGCTGGTGCACTCTGTGAACCACCAGCATTTGCTGTTGGCGTGGCCAGTGCAGCCGGTTTGGGCGATGGATTAGCACAGATTGGATTGCTGGGATCAGTCAGCTGGGTGAACTGATAGATGACGCCTTCGCGACGAAAATGTGTGCCAAAAACATCGGGCAACTGACGCATCAATATCTCAGCCATTTGCAATGCACCAACGACAATACGCAAATCATTGCTACCCAGCATGCCGGCAATGTGACTGGAAACTAGCTGATACTTGAGCACCTGACGCAACAGCTCCGGCGTTGCATAATATACCATGCGAAGCAGGGCGCGCAAACACTTATAACGCACATTGGGTCCAGCTGAAGAGCTGTATACTTCGTAGAGCACATTGAAGATGTGCTTGATAAAATCGGCAGCCAGACCACGTTCCTCCTTCAAGCAAGCAATGCGTGCATCTAACGATGGACGGCGCTTGACTTGATTCGGTTGGCTGTTGCTGCTGTTGTTGCTGCTACTGCTATTACTAGTGTTGTTATTGTTGTTGTGATTATTATTATTATTGCCAGCTGCTGAAGATGTGGAGGCAGAGGCAGAGGCAGAGGCGGCGGCAGCAGCAGCAGCAGCTGCTGCAGTGCCCGTTGTGCTTAAATCCTGTCCAGTTGCAGCCGCAGGTGCCACATAATTGGGATTAATTTTACGTTGCACGGGTCGCGTGGTGCCCGTATCTTCGTTAATCTGTTGCATGGCATGAAAATCCACAGTATATGTGCGTCCCAATGTACTCAAACTGATCTCATCCTCGCTGCTCTGATGCGCAGCTTCAACAAGCCGTGAATCAATCGTGGAGTAATTGTGCCAGGCACCACGATCATCGCGCCACTGCCACTGCACCTGATCCTGTGTATTTAGTGTGGGTCGATCCAGTAACGCATCCACGGCAAAGATGCCATCCAATGGCAGACGTGGCATTAGCTCACCAATCAAACACGTCAACTCGAGCAGTTCCAGGGGTGGGCGTGTGACAAGCTCTACATGATTAGCACTAGCTGCTGCCGGCTCAGCATTGCCGGTTAGCAAATAGAGCAATGTGGCAGCAATATCATTGCGCAGCAGCGAAACAGCCAAATCTGGACAGGCTCCGCACATCAAGCTAAGCATGCGCACCACATTTGTGAAAGTGCCGGTGTTGAGAATGGCCGGTGTCACAACCAACAGTTGCTGGCAATTCTTAAGCAGATCAGCTGTGGCTATCTGCTGCAAACGTTTGCCATCGTGTGGAAAACTTTCCACCAGACGCCAGAAGGCGGTGCAAACGCTATCCACACACTTCTTGTCCTGCTGCGAGAGTAGGCGAGCCAGTTGTGGCAAGCTTTCCGATACGAAATGGAACTCCTCGGCGTGCATGTTCTGGCAACAGTTGGCTGTTATCGACAGGGCTGCACGTTGGGCCACAATCGAAAAGAAGTCCAGATAGGTGAGGCAAGCGCTTATGCCATTTGCCTGCAAAATGGCTTTGTTATGCCGACGTGAGAGTATCTCCAATGCGGTTAGACTCTGTTCGGCGACATCCATGCACTGTATGACCTGTAGCTTCTCAAGGAAGACAGGCACAGCATCCACCACAGTGCCCGCTGAACGTGGCAATGCCTCTAACATATAGGCCAAAGCACGACAAGCATTGTTCATGATATCGAAATTGTGCTCCATGCGCAACAGTTGAATGAGCGCGGGCACCACCTGTTTAACGGGAAATCCGGCGAGTGTGTCCTCATTGCCCATAACAAGCATTTGGCACATCTCGATGGCGGCCTGTAACTGTTGGGATTCATCGTGTGATTGCAGACCCTGAAGCAACTGATTTGCCTTCGAAGTGCTGCTATTTCCAATAGTGCGATGCAATATGTGCGTCATACGCGGACCAAGTGCTCCAAAGAGATGCGGCGGCAGGCCGCGTGCCTCGAGCAGCGCCTGCAAACGTCCAACTTCACTGTCATCACTTTCAGAGTCGGCTGCTGCTGCAGCGGCGGCAGCTGCAGCGGCAGCATTAACAGCCGCAGCCACAGCTGTTGCTGTTGTTGTTGTACTTGTTCCTCCTCCTGCGGCTGCTGTTGTGGTTGTTGTTTGTGCAGCAGCAGCAGCACCTGCCGCAGATGCTGTTGTTGTTACATTGCTGTTGCTAGCGCTAGCCGTGGCATTACTAATGTTGCTGCCACCGACGCCGCCGCCGCTAGCGTTGCTGCTACTGTTTGCGCCCACGGCGCTGCTAACGTTTACGTTAACCGCCGATTCGCGTACGGCGCTCAACGCGGCTGCAACAATGCTAAGATTTGCCGAATTGGCACCTATTTAAAAATAAAATAAAAATAAAAAAAATGGCAAATTAATATCAACGATAAAATCTCTTTTTTTTTTAAACTTTACAATAAGTATACAAACAAATATAGTTACGGCACAACAATATTGTTATTGCAGGAATATACAGTTTACGAGTGAGTGGAAGATATATATAGAGAGTGCGAGCGAGCAGCTGACAACGACAAAAAATACATAGGAATAAAACAAAACATGAAAGCGATAACATAAGCGCATTGCTATTTATCGATAAGTTAGTTGGGGGAAAAAAATCAAAAAGTAAACAATAATCTGTGCGGCTGCTGCTGCCACCTGTCACCTGAGTCACCCTGTGCATATGTACCGTAAATGATAACAATGTATGTGTTTGTATGGTGTTAATGAAAAAAAATCAAATCACAAAAGATGTGTTAAATATAAGTTAGTGTGTTGTGTATGCTTGTGAGCGAGCGAGCGTGTGTGAAAGTGAAATTTATGCGTGTGTTTGGTGGTGTTTTGTTTTTGTTGCTTTCTTTTAGTTTACCTGACGTCAGTTGCTGTGCACCCGCATGCGGTGGTCCGTTTGGCGCTTGTTGTTGTTGCTGTTGTGCCATCAAACTATATGTTAAAGCATCCGAAGCTGCTGAGAATTGATGAATTTTTTGTTTGGTATTTTTTAGTTTGTTTTTACGAACAAATCACGCCATTATTAAGGAGTCGAAGCGCGATACAGTGAGTGAAAAAAGAGAGAGAGATAAATGCAAAAGAGAAATTAGAACTGCTTTAGTTTGTTGATTGGGGTGGTTGTTGGGTTGGTTGGTGTCGCCGTGGGAAGAGGGTCAGCAGAGATACCGCGAGCAAAGCGACGCGCAACGGCAGCAAAAACGATTGATGGTAAATATGCATAAATGGAATGGATATGTTTAAAGCTCAAAACAAAAATTGATTACGATAACTTAACAGTTTATCAACGGCTTAAGATTTTTTTTTAGCTTTACATGTTTTATATGGGGAACGTGTCTAATTCAACTGTTTTGATTGATTGATTGATATCCCAACACCAGTTAAAAAGGAACAAATACCAGAGACCAAGGCAAAGTATATACAAATATATATATATGTACAAACGGACCACGCCTACAAACAACAACACGCCTACTGACGTTAAAAAAACTCCCAACAACAGAGAGAGAGAACATGAAGTGCTTGCGTGCGTATGTGTATGGAAAAAATATCGTCAAAAACTAAAAAAAAACTTGGTCAAGAATAATATATATATATATATATATATATGATATATATGTATATCATGGGGTTGCATAATTTCGCCGTTCCGCTTTGCTGGCGCCACTCCTCTCCGCACTTTGTCTCCAAAGTTACTCCAAAATATCTCAATCCTCTGCTCCACTTACCACTGCTGTGCGTCGCTTTTGGTGTTGCCTGTTGTGATAATGGTTGTTGCTGCTGATGTGGTTGTTGCTGCTGATGTGGTTGTTGCTGCGGTGGTGGTGGCGGTGGTGGCTGATTATGATTGCCGCCGCGGTAGCTGAACAGAAAACCGGGCTGAACAATTGTAGCACGTTGCTGTTGGTGGTGTTGATGCTGTTGATGTTGTTGCTGCTGTTGCAACGCCTGTTGATGCAACTGATGATGCTGTTGCTGTAGAGCAGCGTGTTGCTGTTGTTGGTGGCGCACGGCAACAACAACCGTGCTGCCCCCCAATTGCTGATGGTATTGATATTGATTAGGCGGCTGTTGCTGCTGCTGTTGACCAGCAGCCGTGCCGGGCGCAACAACAACAGCTGCTGCCAGTGGATGTTGCAGATGATGTTGCTGCTGCTGCTGTTGTTGTGCGGCTGCTGCGGAACTCACACAGGAACCCGTTTTGCTACGTGAACTGCGACGCAGTGAAGAATGTTGTTGCTGCTGATGCTGCTGTTGCGTGTAGGCTGTAAGTTGTGGTTGTGACGATTGTTGCTGTTGTGTTGGTGGCGGCACAAATGTTGCTGCAGCGTAACGTGGCTGCTGCTGATAGATTATGGGCGTTGGTGCTGGTCGTGGCTGTTGTGGCCCTGTGGAGTTATAGTGGTGTGGTTGTTGATGTTGTTGTGGGTGCTGTTGTTGTTGCTGCTGCTGCTGCAGATTGAGCACAGCGACAGCAGCAGCAGATGAGCTGTGATAATAATGCGGTTGCTGTCGGTGCTGTTGCTGATGATGTTGTTGTTGTTGGTGGTGGTGTTGCTGGTGGTGGTGTTGTTGTTGTTGCTGATGATGATGTTGCTGCTGCTGCTGCTGTTGAGCGGCAGTAAAATATGCAGCCGCCTGAAAATGTTGTGTCGCCGACGCTGTTGGTGCCCCAAAGGTAGACAAATGTGCAGTAGCAAATTGATGCGCTGGCAGCAACTGTTGTGGATGCGGCTGTTGCAGGGGCAGTGGTTGCTGCTGCTGCTGTTGTTGTTGTTGTTGTTGCGGGTGTTGCTGATGCGGTTGCTGCTGTGGAACGTAGGGAGACATGTGTGTGGCGGTGGCTGCTGCTTGCGGCAGCACACTATAATCAACAATGCCAACAGCAGCGGCGCTGCTGCGTGTGGCACGTGCCGCCCCGCTGCTACCAATCTGTTGTTGTTGGCCAGGGGGAGCGGCACGCTGATAGCCGGGCGTTGTTGTTGCTGTTGTGCCAGTTGCTGCTGCAGCTGCAGCTGCTCCTACAGGTGTTTGGTCTGTCTGCGCTGGCGTTGTTGCCGACTGTACTGTCGGTGTTGTTGCTGTTGTTGTTGAATATGTTGCCAGCGTGTTTTTGTTTGGCTTGCTGCTGCTGTTGTTGTTGTAGTACTTGGGGCTGTTTGATCTTGTTGTTGTTGCTGTTCTTTTTGTCGTGTGTTTGTTGCTGCTGCTGCCGCTGTTGCGTTTGCTGTTGCTGCGCTTTGAGTGAGGCGCAGCTATTGTTGTTGTTGTTGGGCGGCACAAGTAGAGAGAGAAGGGGGGTAGAGTAGTGGGAGACAACAGTTAAACAGCTTTCTTCTTAATATTTATTGTTTTTGTTTTATTTGATTTTATAATTTTTGTTTTGTTTTTGTTATTTATTGCTTGAAGCTACTCTACTACGTTAGTTGTTGTTGTTGTTGTTGCTTGTGGGTAATGTAATGCAAAGAAAAACTGGGAAATTGGGGACGCATAGGTAGAGTCAGTAGGAAAGAAGGGGGGGGTGGTAGTAGTAAGGAGAGGATCTAGTCGCTGACAATGATGATGTTGCTGGTGCTGCAGCTGCTCTTGTTGTTGTTGTTCTTGCTGTTTCATGCTGCTGCTGCTGTTGTTGTTTACTGCTTACTGTTCGGCACTAAACTAATGTTGTTCTTTTACTTCTTCCTCTTCTCGTAAGCCTGTCTGTAAGCGTATGTGTCAAAAAAAAAAAAAAAATGACAACACACACACTCACGCACATACACATACGCACGCAAGTTTAAGAGACATTGCAACACAGCAGCAACAAGTTGCAGTTGTTGCATTTGCTGCTGGTGCGTATATTGTTGTTGCTGCTGTCGGTTTTTTCGCTCATAGTTATTGCTGCACTTTTGTTGTTGCTGCTGCTATTAGTTGCTGTTAATGTTGTTGTTCCTGCTGCTTGCCATATAACTTATCTTTCTCTTTCTCATTAAGTATCTTTCTCTTTCTAGTGTAAACCACACACACACAAATACAAACACTGCGACGACGGGAATCGAATACTTCTCAAGATATGGTTAATTTTGTTTGCTTACACAAAAACAACAACATCATCATCATCAACAACACAAGGCATCAGCAATGAAATATATTTTTCATTACATAGTATATATTCTATATGCTTCTTGTAAAATTATAATTTTTGCACTAAACAAATTATATAAATTATTTAGCAAATCAATTGAAATATCAAATTAAATTTGCAACAACAGCAACGTGCAAATTAAAAATGTTTATGTCGAAAACGAAATGGGGGGTGGGGGGTAAAATCCTATTATAAAAGAAGAAGAAAACACTGGCCACATTTTGTTCACAACAAACACTTAAGAGATCGTCAACGAAAAAGTTTCCAACAAATGCAGATGCATAATAATATAGTAATAACATTCAATACAATAAACATAATAATGATTAGGGGTAGGGGGTAGGAGTATTGTTTTCAATAAGCCGGAAATTAAATACTCTTGCAGGTTGATTTGTGAAAATTATAGAAAAATTTTTAGTCTCTTTATCTGTCTAAATTCTTATATGACGACTCGACTTTTTTAATTGTTAAATTTTATCTTTCATTTATTGCAAATTCCTTATGCTCCAAACACTGCAAGAGTATTGTGGAAATAAATTAAATACACATATGCAAAAGTTGAAATTAATGGGCGTATTTTTTTTTTTTATTATCGCATTTAGGTGTATTTAATATTATTAGTTGGATTCTTTTGGGTAGTTAATGTGCTGAATGCTATGAATGGAATGAAGGCCCTGCTTTAAAAGTAAAAATCACAGGGTGTAGACGGTTACAGCAGCCAAAGGGTTGATTATTATAAGCAAGTAGCATGGTTGAGAGGGTTGATAGATAAAAATAAACACACACACACACACCAACGCCTTAATAAATAAATATTTTATAAGTTATTACTCCTTAAGTTGTTCGTCTATATGTATATTTAACATGCACTCGAGAGCTTTGAAAATTTCCGAAATGTTTTTTCGTTCTGAACAGCGCGACGTAAAAGTTTCAACTGCCATTCACCAGAGTGCGTTGGCATTAACGAAACATTTGTGTGTGCCCGTAGACTGCATGACGCAGCTCTAAAGGCATATAAAAAATGTTTCAGTTGTTGTTGTTGGTAGCTTGATAAGAAATTTGAGCAAAATGAGCCCAGAAATGTACATATGTATGTTCAAATCAATGATTATTAGGTTGGCAACACTGGCCTTATTATTACTTATTTATAGGAAAACGAAAAAAGCATTTGATTTTTTAATAAGAGCGCAAACAAAAATAATCGAATCAAACAATAGCTAAACAAATTTTTTTATATACACAATACAAAATAGAAATAATATCAAGCATTTAAAAAATAGGTCAAATATCTACATACGTTAAGTTCTAAAGTTGGAATTTATTATTAAGATCATTAAGGGAGGAACGACTAAAAGTTAAGAGTTTATACGTATTGACGTGAATAATGTTTTTTTAAATTGAAATTCAATTTTAATTTATGATTCACGCTTTTTTTCTATAACCTATGATTAAGCTTATGATCTATCTTGTGCAATAAATTCCAAACTTATTTATCTCACAACAAATTGCTTGACTTTTTAAAACATTATCAGGCTCAATAGATGTACAATTATTATTAAAGTTTAAATTAATAGATTTTAAATTGCAAAAACTTTCGTTCTAGTGTATTTATGTATGTATTTAAAAAATGTAATGTATTACTCGTTATGGTGTTATATTATAAAATACTGAATTACACTCACCACCAAGTTCACCAATAATATGCTCAGCTAGTTCGACCTCTGAGAGATCCTCTTCCTCTTCTTCGAAATCCTCTTCGAGATCGTCGTCTTCGTCGTCGTTAACTTCCTCGTCTTCACTTAGTTCGTCCTCTTCGGCAACGATTTGGGCGTCCTCCTCGTATGATGTGTCCGCCGAGTTAACTATTTCGTAAAATCCGACCTCTTCCTCTTCCTGATCAATTTCTTCCTCCTCTTCCTCCTCCTGTTCGTCTTCGTCCTGAATGGGCTCCTCTTCCTCGTCAGCAGATATGTTGTCAGCGCCAGCAGCCTCCAAACGAGCAATATCCGCACTGTTGTCAAAGTCGGCTTCAACGGCGGCTACTTCGTTCTTGCCGATCTCAGCCCCAGACGATGACGACGTTGGCGCTGTTTGTTCTCCGTCCAAGTTGTTGTTGTCGAAACCGTTCTCAGTCTCCTCGCTGCTATCGTCCAGCACCGGATTGTCAATCTTGGCAAGCAGCTGCTGGTGATAGTTACGCAAACTTTTACGATATTTGCTGTATTTGTTATAACTGTGACCTTGAGTGTAACCGTGAAGGTGACTAATTTTTTCCAGTTGATTGGTACAAGTGTTGCTGTTGCTGCAGTTGTTGGCCGCGTCAATAGCTGCAGCGGCTGCAATTAATGCCGAGCTGCTATCTTGAAGACGAGCGCTACTGCTGCTGCTGCTCCTAATGCTGCTGTTGTTGTTGCTTTTCTGATTGCTATTGTTGTTGGTCTCCTGTTGCTGCTGCTGCTGCTGCTGTGCAACTGTTGTGTTTGTTGAATTTTTGCCGCGCGAATGGCTAACCTTGCGCGTCTTTCGATAATAGTTGAGTAAATTGCTGCTGCTAGTGCTATTGTTAGTGTTGCCACTGCCGTTGTTGCGTACCGTTGGTGACGGTGATGTTGTAGTGGTTGCTGTTGCAGAGCGGGCAGCTACGCCGCGCTGTGGCGTCACGCCAATGACGCTGCAGACAAAATCTGTTGTCTGTTTAGTGTCGTTTGTGTTGCTGTTGCTGCTGTTATTGCTGTGTTGTTGGCGGGCAGCAGCCGCGCTGCTTGTGCTGGGCAGCTCTTCGGGCGATATAGTTTTGGAGCGTGTACGCTGTGCCACACAGTCGCCACCGGATGCTTGACGCGGCGTTGCGTGCACTGTCTCAACTGCTGCAGAGGCCCCTGCTCCTGCTCCTGACTTTTGAGCAACTTCTTTTGTTGCAACTTCACTGGCTGACTGCAGCTCAAGATGCTGATGATGATGCACGCGTCGCTTTTTATTGAGCGGTGTATTCA
The DNA here is from genome assembly GCA_035044585.1 of Scaptomyza polygonia. Lineage (NCBI taxonomy): Eukaryota > Metazoa > Arthropoda > Insecta > Diptera > Drosophilidae > Scaptomyza > Scaptomyza polygonia. The sequence continues at coordinate 153,339 of JAWNNU010001547.1, forward strand.
GCTCTACAAACTGATCTCCGCCAGGCGCAGCTGTAAGGGACATGATAACAGCAAAGACTTTAGTTGAATATGTGGTTGAGTGGTTATTTTAATAATTGGTGCGTTTTTGTTTTTTTTTTATTTTTTAACAAACTTGATTTAAATTTTAACGATTCAAGAAACCAAACAGAATAAACATGGCAAATCGCTGTAGCTATGGCGACATTGATTGCCTTTTAATTTTGACAAACGATAAACAGCTTGCTCAACGATCGAGCTCTCAATAATTTGACTCGATTAAACAAAACTAGATTCATACCAGCATTTAAATTTGATATTCTATACAATGCACCCTTGTTACTTGGCAAATAAAGTAAACTATTCGTCTATCGATATTTTATAGTTATGAAATCTAATCAATTGGTGTCTCATTTTGTATAAATATGCATTTACGATCTCGGAAAATAAACCAAATAAAAATAAACAATTTACTTACAGTGGCTGTTATTTGTGTTATTATTGTTATTATTATTTTTGCAATTCTGGTGATGATGGCGCTTGCGACTGCCTGGTGACAAGGACCAATCGGAGTTGTTGGCGTTTGGCGATAATATCGGTGAACGAGACCTGCTTATGCCACCAAGTGCTTTTGAGCGTCGGGCAGATGTTTCAGTAGCAGCGCTTTTTCTGTGGCTGTGTTTACTGCTTGATGCTGTTGTTGGCCGTGATGTTGCTGATGTTGTGTGACTGCGACCCTTGCTGCGCGATCGACGTGCGGAGCCAGCTGCGCTAGTTGTGGTGGCGGCGGCGACGGAAGGTGAGCCAAGTAAATGTGTTGTTGTTACTGTTGATGTTGTTGATATTGTGCGACGTTTCTTGTGGCTATTGCTACTGCTTTTGTGGTGGCAACGCGAACGAAAATGGGACGTTGTTGTTGTTGCTATTAATGAATTACCGTCGTGCTGCCCCTCCGTCAATGCAGAGAGCGTTTGACTTTTAACGGACTCGGCCATAGACGACACTTAACCGCACTGGCATCGAACACACTTAACATGCCAACTTCACTTGAAATTGTTTGCAGTTATAGTCTGTCTGTTTATGTATCTAGTTTAATTGAGAATCACACGTTTTTTGTTTGTTTATTTTTTGATTTGTTAAATTGAGAGCCTTGGAATCAATTTCCTTTATATCATTGGCTCCAGTTTTGCACTTTGTTGTCGTTAATTTGACTGCACGTGGCTTTTAAGGTTATCAGTGGTGAATTGCGGTTAGAAGAGTTTTGTTCTGTAATTTGAAAATAAAATAAAGTTAATTATTTATAAGTACTTTTGCCTTTTGTTTTAATTCTTTTCTTTATTTTAAGACAACTAAGGGCACACAGAGTTGATTGCTAGAATGACTTTGTTGAAATCGATAAGTTTTTTTCTTCCGTATGTTGACTGCACTCGAGATAAGTGCAGCCAACTTAATGCCGTATAACAGAAAAATAATGCCGTTGAATATACAATTTAAATAGGTAAAGGAAAAAATAAAGAGCTCGTCGCTGACCGATGACTGCTTCAATGAAAAGCAAAACGAGAATTGACAAAAAAGATCTATGGACGAAGAATAGGAAATGCTTAATGTCACGACGACATAAGGGTATGTGTGTGTGTGTGTGAAAGCAGGATGAAACATGCATGGGAAAAAATGTGACAAAGAAACCGGCCACATTGAGTGAGGGTAGTCGTCGCAGATTTTTCCTGCCCCTTTTAAACCAAACGGAGACAGGTACTCGCGCATGAATGCAAAAACAAAGACGGCACAAAACACGACAGCAGCATAAATGAAAATTTAAAGCCAAGCTAAACAGTACAAAAGAATACACCACCAGAGTCACAACACCACTATAAATGCAGCACTCATTCACTAACTTGCTAGCTCGCTCACATCACATGCTCAAAACCTAGTTGAGCACATTTAATAAACATATGTGCGCAGTAAACACATACAAATATGTAAATAAATTAACAGCTGTTTGCAGCAGCAGCAGCAGCCACCAACACGTGCATATGTTCGAGAGGGTGCGAACGAACGAGCGAGCGCGAGTTAGCTGTGCGCAGATGGTTGTGAGCGACTTGTTTTGAGTGAAATTCACTTACAGCGAGACCAGCCCACTCATACTCATGAGCGCACTTACATATTGTGAGAGCGCGCACATGCTGTGTTGTTAATCAGCTGTTCGTTCTTGGCCTTTTTGTTTATGTTTTGGTTTTCGTAAGCAGCGCTATTCGCTGACTGCCCCTTCTTCCTATGTATGTGCGAGTGAGTTAGCGGATGAGCGAGCGAACAACGAGCTCGAACTCGTTTCGGTTTAAGTGTGTGTGTGTATGTGACTTGTCTTGCTTGTTTCACTGCGAGAACGCAATGCAAGATCCCGCATATAAAATCACACAGAGACACATATACCAACACAAAGCCAAACGTACGAAAATACAATAAGCACACGCGACGACGTACAAAATATAAAAAGCAAAGCAAAGGCAGTTGTAGCAACGATGCGCGCCCCGCACAGCAAATGGCAAAAGATAAAAAATACGACGAAACGTGTTGGCGGTGTCGACGGCGGCGTCAGCTTCGCCCTTTGCAACGCAGCTCTGTCAACAGACATCCACACACACACACACACACATTCATATTTCTAAAAAATAAATAAATGCGTAGTTTGTGCGTTTTGTCTTTTAAAACAAATATGATACATGAAATAAACCAACAAACATCAACAGTAAACCAACTGTCAATCACAACTATTAACGAAAATAAAAAAATGAATACAAAAACGAATTGAGTTCAAGGTCGCTTTAAATGAAACCAGCAACGAAGTCGTCGTCAGCAGCGCTACATGAAATTTTTTTTGATTTGATTTTTTTTTTTTGTAGTTTTGTCTGACTTGTTAAAGCCACAAGTTTTTCACACTAAAACAAATGTGCGAGGCCGCAAAAGTATGTTTGAATGTATGCGTTTTCCTTGCGTGTGGCAACTCAAACATATGGCATGCCATGTAATTTGTTGTTGTTGTTGTTGAAAATGTTGACTTTATCAGCAATTGAAAAATGAAAAGGGCCTCGAACTGAACATACAATTATGTATACAGTAGATGTATGTACATACATACATATATTCTTTGTTATATGTTTATTGCAATTAACTTTTTGTGTCAACCCTGTTCTTGGCAAACATAATTGATAAGAATTTTTCAGTATGTGTGTTTATCTTTCCGCTCCCCCTTGCATTTCTAGTGCGTATTGTTTGTAAGTTATTTGCATATGTATGTAAGCTCAGTCGAGCATATGACGCCAGTAACAACAATAACAATGAACGTAACGGACTGCAAAAGCAAACAGTGTTGTTAAGTTTTTTTTTTATTTTTTCACTATTCATATTCGAATTGTCTGCGCGTGTGTGTGTGCGTTATGTTGGTTTTCTATTTACTATTACGAAACTGCCTTTGTGGCCTACGCACAGCTGAGCAACAGCAAATGTGTGAGCGAGAAAACGATAGGAAACTGGGGTGTGTGTGTAAGTTTGTTTGTTCAGTGCCAGTATGTATGTATATGTATGTATTGCAGCGCTTTCTACAGGCTGCTCTGGGGCTGGCTGGCTGCTACATTGTTAAAGGGCCCGTGTGTTGTAGTCGTCGCTGTGGCAACAGCTTAACCGTTAAAAGTAAATTGCATTGGAAAATTTATGTGTTGCGCACATCCAACAACGTTACGTTGTGACGCAGTTTAGGTTTCAGGTCGAAGAGTAAAGAACGCAATTAACAGCAAACAAAGCAAACTTGATTAAAATGTTACTTGAAAGTTAAGTCTGGCAACCGTACTAAATAAATAGAAAAATCAAGGTAAAGTGCATGCAACAATTAGGTAGAAACCTTGCCATTGTTATTGTTATTATGGTTGCCATGCAGTGAAGGCCTGCAAATGTGGGCGGTACCTAAAATGAGGGCCATAGTCGATATACGTAGGTATGTATGTACTTTCCAAAAAGTTCCACTAACTAACAATAGCTGCACTACTTGTTGCCAATGCGAAGTATAAATAGTAGTAGAAATAAGCAGAGGTCACAATTATATGCGGATATGTATGTACATACATATTTATATCTACATCTTATTTATAGCCATATACTTTACTCCGTTATATACACATAACGTATGTAAACAGTCGCACGAGCACATACACATTCACATAAGTAAAACTTCTATACTGTTATACACACACAACGCAAGCGAACAAACGAGCAAACGAATTTGGTGCATTTCCATAGCAAAAATGGAAATACGAGATGTCAAACAAGTTAAATATACACTTAAATATATTTGTAATACATTTTAAAAACTGCATCTAAATTTTTAGATTTTATTACTACGTTTCAATATTTACTTTTCCCTTTAACTTTGAGCTGCTTCTTTTGCTGACGACTGAATGTCGATTTCCAGTAAAAAATATAAAAGGGAGCATGGGCAGAGAATTCAAGCAGCAACGTTGACGTCGACGTTGTCGCTTGCCTCGACATGTGCATGAGAGAGAACGAACGAGGGGCATAAGCAGCAGCACATGACGACGACGACGACGACGTTACTCTAAAACACACACAATCAGCCCCAATCTCACGCACACACAATGATGAATATGTATACGTATATGTATATACATATGCATGTACATAACGCAACCAAAGCGAAGGCAAAAGAAATGGTTGAAATAAAAATGAATGCACAGACAGCATTTCAGCCATTTTTTTATGTCATTTAAGAACGATTTAGTTCCCAAAACACAACTACGTAATTCATTATTAATGTTCTGTAAATTATATAAAATGTACTGCACCTTAATCTTCTTTCAAAAGCACATTTGTACATTTTACTTATACACACAGGTATATACATAAGAGAGTAAAACAGGCTAAGAAGAATAAATGCTTTGCCTCAACGGCACGAATACAATTTTTCAGCTGTGCACGCACTCAAAACCAACTCACGACTGACAACGGCAGCAGAAACGACAACGTCAATGGCGACCCCGTGAGCGAAACGAATGTGAACGAGCGCAAAATGAGTGAGAGTGAGTTAGGCAAGAAATTTTGTTTGAGTTACACGAACACACATACACTATCATATATGTGTAGAAGTAAATATGTACATAAGTTAAATTCAATAATTAATTTGCAATTAATACAAGTCAACTTTCCAGAATTAATATTTAAATGTTTTTGATGCCACTAACTCAGTCGGCACTCGGTGGGCAGTGGTTCAGTTAAACAGGTCACTCAACCCTTGTCGCTAAACGGCAATGAGGTCAACAAACCGACTCAGTCGTTGTGTTAATACTCTTTTTAAATTCATTCTAAACAAGTTTATCTTTTCAAACGCAATGACATATTGCTTGTCTCCAATTATTTAAAATTTAAGCAAATAAATATACAAATTAATATTTTTTAGGTCAGAAGGGAAATCAATTTCACTCAACATGGCCTCGGCTTTAGAAAAATGAGAGTGAGAGCGCAAAAGCGTTCTCTTTTTTTTATCTGTCCAGTCACTTTATGAGGGTTGAACTGCACTCGTTGTTGCTTGCTATAATATAAATTTCTTTTTTACCTGTCTCTTTATGGACGACTTTAGAGCGAAATTTGTATTTTCCTGATCAGCTGATCGCATGAGTATTGAAAAATGAATGTGTGTGTGTGTGAAAGGTTCATCATGGGTAACGCAAACAGCTGTTTTTCCTGAAGTTGCTCATATGGCAAATAGACAGACATAATGACTAATCTTCTAATAGGGTCGTCTATGTGACTTGGCGACCTGTCTACACAAACACACACATACAAAAACTCCATTTCAAATACGCAATTAAACGAGCAGCCACGAAGCGAGACATCGGCTACAAATATGCCCGATAAAAATGCTTACGATTTGTTTACTTAAATAATGGTTAAAAACGAAATCTAAGAATGTGTAGATATGAGAAACTTTTGTTAATTGTAGAAACAAAAACTATGTTTATTTATAAGAAAGAGAACACTCTATTGATAACATTATAAATCAACCATGAAATTGTTTTCGATTATTTTTGGTTTGCAGCTGAGCCCAAAATGGCTGTTGAATTATTTGTATGTGTATGTACAATGTACACACGTATTTCTGTTTTTAAACGAGAGCGATTTTAAGCGGCCCACGCAGCGCTGACTGATTTCGAGTGCGGCGCTGTCGGCGTCGCTGTTGGCCTACTTGAGGAAAGCTACTCCACCTGCAGTTGCAGCGTGTTACAGCAGCGGCAGTAACCGCAACAATATCAACAACAAACGCAACGCGCTTTATATGCAAGTCGATTGCATTTGCGAGTGAACAAACAGATGAAGTTGTTGTAAAACCAGTAACAAAACATACAGACAAACAAACGACGAATAACAGAGGCAATGCAACAAGCTCAAGAAAGTAAGCGCTCGGTCGCTGTCGCTGCTGCAGCACAGGAAGATAAAGAAGAAGAGTAGGCCATGGCCTGCACGGCACCCGGCGCCGTCATTGCCAAATTGGGCCGAAAAGCACACAAACAAGAAAAATCAAAAATAAATACAAATAAACCTTTGCTTATCGATGATGCGCTGACCATTTGCATATCGATATCGTCTATTTTGTAATTTTTTAAGGCAAGCAGCCGGTAGATAGTTAAATTATAACAAAGCTTAACAACTTAATATTATTTTCAATTACGACCTATTTATAACATTATGTTTATCGTAAATGACATGTTTATTACATGTTTAAATGGTTAAAAGCATTTTTTATAACAATTATCAACTGTTGGCAGAATAAGCAATAAAAGGAAATAAAAAGAGGAAAATCTGTACATCGACTTATAGATTATATTTATTTTTCGCATTCAATTAAATGTTAATTGCGCTAAACACAAACAGCTGGCAAAATCGAATGCAAGACAACATTAGTTCGAATATCCAATTGCAAGCAAATGCAATGTTCACTATCGATACCAATCGATATTTCCTCAGTAGGCAGCTGCAAGGCAGTGAAAAATGCTGATGCTTTGCGCGAGTCCACCGAGCAGGAAACTTCCGTCTGCTCAGAGCCCTTATGAAGCATCAGTCGACTAAAACGTGACGTTATCGTTGCCATCTCGGACTCGGACACAAGATTAAGTTCGCCCGAGGCGCTGCCATGAAATATCAGGCTCGGTGAGATGTTCTTAAGCTTGTCAATAAGACTGCGCAGCAGACGCAGCGAGGGTAAACCGAGCACAACCTGAGTGGTCGGCACCTTAGGCAGCACAAACGAAGGCCAATCACTGGCGGGTATTACAGTGACGGGCACATCGTGCACCACCTCGCGGGGCTCAGCGGAACTGGGTGACACCACCGATGCAATCACCGAGATGCAAGGAAACTGTATTTGCTTCAATTTCAACTTGCAACTGTGCACGCTGCTGGTGGTTCCCGAGCGTAGCACGGCGAGAGCGCGACTTAGATGCGTTGCAGACATAACAAGCACTATGAACTCCTCGCCGGGTCGTGCTGGCGTCATTTTGTACTCCGGAAAGTAATCTTTAGACGCAATTGTCACCCAGACGAGAGGTGAGGATGTCGAACAGTGTTCCTCATTGACAATGAAGTGCATTCGTTCCTGCCCCAATATCATCACACAATCCTTGGCCAATTTAGCCAGTGTGGCAGCAATGGCCTGAAACTCCCGCATATAGAGCACATCCAGCATTTTGGCACGGAACTTCATGACTAAGGGAGCATATTTCGATGTGCCAGCAACAAGCCAGAAGTAGAACGAAATCAAGGAAAAAAAAGTAGAAAAGAGAGAAAACAAAAGAAATCAAACGCTGGTTGCCAAATCAAATAAACAAACCACTACAACAAATAGAAGGTTTGCAAAACTAATTTACTTCAACGAAAACCGACTCATTTATGCTGATATTGTAAATCGATATCAACGTTCAAAACAAATATTTTTATGCATGTTTATCTTTAAATTTATATTTTTTCTTATTACACGCAGCAAATTGTTTATGTTATCGAAAAGGCAGCAAAACTTTCCAGAGAGAATAGAACAAAGGAGGAGACAACAGTAAAACTTGTTAAAATAGGAAAAGGGTAATTAGAAAAACCAAAAGAGAACGAACGATGTGGGAACTATATCATCAATATACCCGTTTCTCGAATTAATAATGGGTACAAGTCGCGAACGTGATAGACTTGCAACACGAAGACTCCAGGAATAGGACCGCACTACACAGGGCCCTGGCCACCGAGTTCAATGTACAAACGCGCACTTATCCACAAATAAAGACAAACACAGACACACTTACAAAAAAAAAAAAACAAAGTCAGCCAGGCGATGGGCAAACAAAGCGCAGAGCGAGTTCGAGTTGTATTTTGGCTCTTTTTTCGAGGGGGCGAAACAGCATGCAAAGGGAATGGAGTGCAAAGAGTAAACGAAACTCACCAACACCAGCGCTCTATCTCTCACACAAACATGCACACACACACACACACACACACACACACACACAAACATGCTTTGCTGCTATGCATACAAAGTCGCCGTCAAACGGACAGACACACAACAGGATTTTGATTTTAATTCTGTGGAGTTGTTGTTGTATGTGGTGGAGGGTTTAAGGGAAGGAAGGCGTCTGTGCACGGCAAATTTAAAGAAGTGGCAAGCAGAATGATGTGGCTAAAAGACGGGCGCTGCTCCTCCTTTAAAAGCAGCAACAACGGAAATCAAATTATGTATATGCGATCCGTAGGCGGCGCAAGCAATTGACGGCTTTGGAGTATGTGGCGTTTGCAATGGGGCTCCTCTCTTTAGGGTCAAAATATTTACCTAGGGCAGTTCAATCAACTTTCAAGGTTGACTGCCAACACTGCATCATTGCTACATTGTTGGCATACCCTGCAAAAAGCCAACATATATTTATTTCTTACGTTTTAGCACTACAGCATAAACAGGCGAATTTTAAAATACAGCAAACACTAACGTTGTATTTCCGACATTGCATGCTATGGAAATTTAATACACATGTTAGTATTTAAATGGAAATTTCTAGCATGACCTTGGTCTTTTTCTTATCGGAAACGTTCTTTGTCCCACATCATTAAATCACAGATTCAAAATTTAAATGCCAATAATGACGTCACACAAGACGCGTATGTATTTCATAAGTAAGTGCAATTAGTATTTAAATTGAACGTTGACCATTATATGCCAAGAAGTTGTTCGCTTTGATTTTGTTGTTGTTGCTACTACTGGCAAAGCGTTACTTGCGAAAAATAATATAAAAATCTGAACACGAGTTGCCAATCACCAGAACAGCGAAACTCGATGCAATGTGACCATAAACGCTTAACAAACACATATGCATGTATGTACATGTACAACATAAGCAATGGCAACAGCAAAATGCAAACGCAAACCCATATAAAAAGCTGACAAAAGGCCAAAATTCTATACAAATAAAATAAAATAAAATACGGTGCGCATGAAATTCAACGTGACTGCTAAAGTTGCTGCATTGAGGGAGGCACACACTCAAACACATACAATACACTCGCAGAGGCTGCCGTTCGGAGCATAAATAAAAGAGAAAGTAAAGACTTAACAAGATGCTGCACATCAGTCCGGAAAAAATCATAAGCATATATACACAATCATACAGATTATATTCAAAATAGAATAAAATAAATCTGTATATGTACATGCACACACACACACACACATGCTTAGGATCACTCGACAATAACTGCTGTGATCAGCGTTGCAAACAAATCATCACTGTACATACTTTTAAAATTTAATTAATGTCACAAAGTCTATAAGAAGAGCACGTTCCAGTCACACTGCACATTTATTTAAGTACTTAATATACACTAGACATTTTTACCCAAAAGCCATTGTAAAAATCAATATCGAAGCTTCACCTCACACACAACTTTACAGCATACCACTGCGTTTTGCACTTGGTATACAGCGATTTTAAGAAACTATTCCAGCACAATTTGACGATATGGGCTTTAAGCTGTTCTTATCCAACAGTAAATGCACACGATTTGTTTCCAAATCTTGAATAAAAAGGCAATCAAAAAATGCAAATGGTCGACATTTTGTTTTCTGTCTGTGTGTGACAGTCCACTCGCTGCTGAGGCAGGCTGCTGATTCGACGAAATACACAAATGTGTGTATATGCATATACATATGTGTGTGAGTGGCCAGCGGAGCCCCGTGTAGCAAATTGTGCTGGGATATTGCAACAATCACACGCATTGCATTTACATAATGGATTTCAAGTAAACGGTATGCATAATTGTTACACTTACCTCTTTGCTATTAAATTACAATGATTTGCACAATTTTCACAGAGTTTTTTCCTTATTAATTTCTACACGTAACAAAACTCCGACTCCGACACTGCTGACAACAGCACAGGTCACACTGTTCCAGAAAGAGTATAACCGAATAACGAAAGACAAAATATCACTAAACTATTGCAGCACTACACCGATATATCGATATACAAATTTGTACCACTGATAAAAAAAATTCGGTTTATGTGCCAAAAACTATCACTACATATTTCATTATTTACGCATCAACTGACTAATTGAAACTAAAAGGTACCCATCATCTTATATATCGTAGGTACTTGCTAAAGGCCTGTAGTCACATACACCGTAAACAGAAACCGAAACAGAAACAAAAATATCGATTACACAAAGAATTGACCAGCGTCAAGTTATCTGCGTTTGTAGAAAACAGGTGATCGTCTGTTAACAGCAACAGAATAAAGTCAAAAGTACTTGTTTCGGTTTCAGTTGCTAATGTACTGAATTCGATTACTATTGCTAACAATTGAAAAATACCGATGTTTCTGTTGCAGTTTCTATCGCAGTCGCAAATGTACTGAATTCTGTTTCTGTTTCGGTTTACGGTGTATGTGACAACAGGCCTTTACACACATACACTGCAAAGACGCTCCCAATAGGAACGCGCCAACAGTAATAAAAAGACAACAACAATCGGCTTATCAGAAACAACAAGTTACAAAAAAATTAGCTAAACTTTTTAATATTATCGAACCACAACTGTTTGTCGCCTTAGTCACCATAAACAACGCCAAACGTTCTGAGCCATTTTTCTGGTGTTGATTCTGTGACGTGTCCTCATAAAAAATTTACAAAAGACTTAAAATGTGCGGCTCACCCAATACAGCGGCTGGCACAGGAGCCCGGGCACTTATCTTAGTGGGTGGCTATGGCACACGTCTACGACCACTGACACTGAGCACGCCGAAGCCGCTCGTGGAATTTGCCAATAAGCCTATTTTACTGCACCAGTTAGAGGCGCTAGTCGATGCGGGCTGCCGTCAGGTGAGTTATGCTGGCGGTGCAATAACAACAGTTACATAAACAAGTTTTTGTTTTTAGGTCATTCTGGCCGTTAGTTATCGAGCGGAGCAAATGGAACAAGAGTTGAAAGTTGAGGCTGATAAACTAGGCGTAGAACTTATATTTTCACATGAAAGTGAACCGTTGGGTACAGCTGGACCATTGGCACTGGCCAAGCCACTGTTGTCCGCTAGTTCGGAGCCTTTTTTTGTGCTAAATTCGGATGTTATCTGTGACTTTCCATTCAAGCAACTGGTGCAGTTTCATCGCAATCACGGCAAAGAGGGCACCATTGTGGTGACCAAAGTGGAGGAGCCCTCTAAATATGGAGTTGTGCTCTATGATGAAGTGGGCTGCATCAAGAACTTTATTGAGAAGCCGCAAGAGTTTATCAGCAACAAAATCAATGCGGGCATATACATTTTCAATCCTTCAGTGCTAAACCGCATCGAGGTAAAGCCGACGTCCATTGAGAAAGAAGTATTTCCTGATATGGCGCGACAGCAGGAGCTCTATGCCATGGAACTGACCGGCTTCTGGATGGACATAGGACAGCCCAAAGACTTTCTAACCGGTGCGTTGACATATATATTTCACATGATTCATAGCGACGCGTTTGCCTGGCTTTATCTTCGAGTGGCCCATTTGTTGCCTTATCAGCTAACTGTTTAGCTTTCTACCAATGAATTTCTGTACACAGTGCGACATTTATCTGTTTTCTCAGAAAAGTAAACAGCTGGAATGCCTCGGTAGAAAGCCTTTTAACTGATAAACTTCTTATGTTGAAAAGTAATTGATTTTATCTTTTTCCCCCAGAACCTTTTATTTTAATTATAAAATAACAAACTCATATCTCGTTCGATTACCTTACAGGCATGTGTCTTTATCTCAGCTCGCAGCGTCAGAAGCAATCAACAAAACTCTATACGGGACCCGGCGTTGTGGGCAATGTGCTGGTGGATCCCACAGCCAAAATAGGCGAAGGTTGCCGCATTGGACCAAACGTAACAATTGGACCCGATGTCATCATTGAGGATGGTGTGTGCATCAAGCGTTCAACAATTCTCAAGGGCGCCATTGTCCGTTCACACTCCTGGCTGGACTCCTGCATTGTGGGCTGGCGTTCAACTGTGGGACGCTGGGTGCGTATCGAGGGCATAACAGTGCTTGGCGAAGATGTCATTGTCAAGGACGAACTATATGTGAATGGTGGGCAGGTGTTGCCACACAAGAGCATTGGAGCCAGTGTGCCAGAGCCGCAGATAATTATGTGAAGCATATATTTATTTGCCATATAATTTGTAAATACTATAGTTGTATGGTACTCGATGCACCAATTGCCTTGTGTGTGTGTGTGTGCGTGTGTGTGTTTGTATATGTGTTTAACGATTAAGCTGAATGTTTGCAAACAATATTCTAAATTACATTTCCATTAATTTAGCCTGGCTAAAAATACATTGTATGCAATTTCAAATGAAAAGCTGAAATTAAAATAGTTTAGGCATCAGCATTTTGACCAAAAACTTTTTTCACAAACAATGCCTAAGTTTTTATACATTTACAATGTACTAAAATATACAAAATAAAATATATATATTATATGTATTATTAACATTAAAAAATCACCACAAAATTAACAGCTGTTTCAAGTTAAATCCGTTGCCTAGCAACTTTTATTTAAGGCAACTTAAACACAACAATAATAAGGCAAGAGGAAATATTTGTGTTAAAATGTTTAAAAGCTTGGAAAAAATGAACAAGTTGGATGCACAACAACAGGAGCTACTCTGGGAGGACAAAGCAGTTAAATTTGATACACCAAATTTGTAAGCTATGGTTTTTGAAATGCAAGCTTAGTTTGTTATGTACTTAAACTTATTTGTTTCAGGCATAATCGTTTACACGTCGGTGAAAAAATCTTGGATACAATTAACCACATTGAGGATAGCAAAGGCAATCCGGGAGATACAGGCAAATTGTTGGTAACCAATTTACGCATTATTTGGCATTCGTTGGTCCGCAAGAAGTTCAATTTGTGTACGTAATTGATTTATTGGATTGTAACTGAGAACTGGGTGCAAAACTGTTTGTTTTGTGTATAGATAATTCGTTATACTAATCAATGTAATTTTTTCTTGCAGCCATTGGCTATGCGCGGATTGGTAACACAAACACTCGTGTGGTGCATATGCATACCAAAGGACGCATCCCAAGCCAGGCTTTGTATATTATGGCAATAAGCAATGAAACTCGTTTTGAGTTCCTTTTTACGGATGTGTCGGGTGAAACGGCTCGACGTGATCAGCCCATCTTTGCCAGCGTTTTCGATGTGCATCAGTAAGTAAATAAATCCACAAAAATTAGTTACCAAATAATCAGTGTCCAACAATTCCTTTAGTTTGTATCAGCGCACTTTTCTGTATCGGGATTTGAAGCTGCGCGGCGCCATTGTGCAGGCTGGCCAACTGATTCTATTGCCGGATGAGCAGGTGTACAGTGAGGTGCAGGGCGTCTGGAATCTATCCAGTGATCAGGGCAACTTGGGCAGCTTTGTGGTGACGAATATACGTCTCGTGTGGTTTGCCGATGCCAACGAAACTTTCAATATCAGTGTGCCCTATTTGCAGCTGGACAATGTGATTGACTGTCTATCCAATTAATTGAATACTAGCACTAACTATCAAGTCACTTTCAGATACGGATACGAGAGTCGAAATACGGTCCAGCTTTGGTTTTACAAACGGCAGAGACGGGTGGCAATTACATGCTTGGATTTCGCATTGACCCCGTGGAGCGTTTGAATGAACTATTCAAGGAACTTTGTTCGCTGCACACCATCTATAAGGGCCAGCCAAATTTGGGCATACATTACGATCCGCAGGAGGCACGCCAACGTTTAGCTGATGCCGCTGAAGAGGCTGCCCAGTCAACACAATTCAAAATGGATGACTATCAGGAGCTGGATGAGCGTCAGGAGCGTGAAATCAATACTAAACTAAATAGCTATCTAGCCGCTGGCTGTTTGGGCAACGAACAAAAGCCGAGTGAACCCATTTATTGTTATGAGTTGGGCTTTGCTATGGAACCCATACCCAATGGCTATAGCCTGCACGATCTGTGGAATGTTTTACCAACCAAAATGGAAGCATTCGATGAATGACTTAACTACCAATAAACAATTTCATTCAGTTATAACTTTTCACTATTGATTTATTGACGCATACAACTCGCTGTTTGTTTTAAGTAATTTTGCTTAAAAGACAGTTTTTTATTTTATTTATTTATTTTTTTGGGAAACGAATGAAACTGCTTTAAGCTTAGGGCAACTTGTAGCCCAATTCGTTGGTATCTCAATGCTTACACCATATTTAATGTAGATTAAATTATAGTTTATTTTTATTTTCTTATAACTTTTTAATGTGATTCTGAGGGCGAAAGTTGCCTTATGATGTTCATCATTGAAAGCAAACATAAATGGGATTTTGCTGTCTTTTGCTCTATTTTAAAAATTAATTCATATCACAACACGCAGTTGATTTGACCGGTCTGATTATACATAAGTATTGATTAAATATAATGTGTTTTTATGTGGATTTGTATTTTTCTTTTTTATTATTATTTATAAAGTGTATAGTGAATTATTTACTTTGTTGTTTCTAAGCTATAAATTCTAACAAACTTAAATTAATGTAGGAAACTAAGAATAGTTGTGGCGTTTTTTTGTTTTTGCCTCACAGGCGGCCTGAATACAAAGATACATAATCATCTTTTTATAATAAAAAAAATTTAATTGTCTAATGCAAATCATAATGAAAATTTGACTGACAAACGCATGTAATGCAATGTAATGAAATTAAAAACATCATATTTAAGTATAATTATCAGGAATGGCTTATAATTTACATTTTGTATTGATTTTGTTAAGTTTTTACAGATTTTTTTTGTTTGTTTTTTTCTGTTTTGTTTTTTTGTAGCATTATTTTTTGTTTTTAATACTTTGCTTACATTTTAAGTTGTGTTTTGAGTTTGTTAAATTCTTAAAGGATTGAAGTTGCATATCAGTTGCCTTTTTAATGAGTTCTCTCTTTTCATCATAATATTTGTTAAGTTATTCATCAGTCTTGAAGACCATTTTATATTTATTATTATTATTACGTAGCGTAGTTGACAACACATACATAATAACACGAAGCAAGTGAAACAGAAAAACAATAAACGCATACAAATATAAATAGATAAAGGTACATCATTTATCAAATTGAGAAAATTACTTATCAGCAATTTAATACGCATATAGAACACAAATTGGACGAATGTATACTTATTGGGCAGACATAAACAAATCAAAATGCCAAGCTCAAGTTTCGTGTGCTGGGACTTTAATATAAATATTTGTGATTTGCTTTGTTTATTTCACTTGCTTCGCATTCTGACTGACGGCAACAAAACATAACAACTGGCAAAGACTCAGGATTCATAATTTGTTTATGTCTATGTTATAGCTTTACTTGGGCATTGGATTACAATTGAGCCTTATGGCGCTCCAATGAATGCATTTGAAAAAAAAAAACTTATATAAGAGAGATAGAGAGAGGTAGTGGAAAAGAGGAAAGGTTTGGGGATGTGTGTATGTGTAGTGTATATGCTTATTTGCTGGTGGAGATCTGAAGACGCGCACGTTGTCGTGTCATAGGCGGCGAAGGACGCATTGCCGATATGGAAGTCCTGGCAGTTGTAGCCACTGTTGCTGCAGTGCGACGCTTACGCTTCGCTGCAGCTGGAGCCGCTTTGGGAACGGTTTCCTTAGGTTTTGCAGCAACATCTAGCGCTTTTGGTTTGCGACGTCGCTTGGCCGACAGCAGCGGCGCACGGCGTCTTCGCTTGGTTGCCACTTTTTTTGGCTTGGCGCTGATGGAACCCAAGTCTGTTTCTGCTGCATCAGCGTCTGTGTCTGAGGCAGCGACTTCGACTGAGCCTGAGGTGTGTGTGTTGCTGTTGTCCTTGGTTTGTTGAGTGCTAATGATGTGTATGCTTTTGTCGCTGCCTGCTTCATATGGCACAAAAGCCGATGCAGTTTCAGTTTGTGGCAATGTCAGTGTGCTGCATGCAGAAAGAGAGTGCTTAGACCTTAAAGTGCTCTAATTTGAAAACAGAACTTACCTGAGCTTTGGTTTAAGTGCAACTTCCGGCTCCTTGGGTGCGTGCTCATCCTCCCCTACCTCCTCTTCATCGTCATCATCATCGTCGTCCTCATCATCACTATACAAATTGGAAGTCGGCGGCATAAATTTAGGTCGTTTCAGTTCAAAGCCGCGTGCCTTGTTGCTAAATTTATATAAATAAATAAATATATAATAACAAAAAAACTTTACAATAACATGAAATGATTGTGATTGTTCTTACATTTTAATTGGCGTTATGGGCATGGGACGAATTGGCTTGAACATGCACAGATCCATGAGTAAGCTATCAGTGCTGGGATTACGTTTGCGTGCTGACGCCGAACGATGCAAGGCGCTGGGTGCCACAGCAAAATGACGCAAAAATGCTGGCGTGGGCTTAATATATGGCTGGCTACGCACAAACTGGCGACTAGCTAGGCTGGTCTCGGCGGCTGTGCCCATAACGCCACCAGTGCCATAGATTTTACGCTTAAGTTTGTGACTGCTATCGGGTGGCTTGGGTTGCTGTGGCGGTGCAATCACTGGCGTTGTTGCCGTCGACATAACCAGTGCCTTCTGCACAGTATCCTTGATGAATTCTGTGCCGCGATGCAGGCGCACAGAAAGCGTTTTCATAAGCGCACTGGCCGCATTGCTGGCTATGCTGCTGGTGCTGCTCGTGGAAGACGTTGCTGCGCCCGCAACCGCTGCTCCAATCGATGTGGTGGGTGTGCTCGTATTAGCGCTAACATTATTCTTGCTATTATTATTATTATTATTATTTATTTTACGTGTCGCACTGGAATCGTATGTATAGGGCGCTGCTTGCCCGGCTGCGGCCAGCAACATTATTATTATTGCTGGTTCAAGCAGCTGCGCTCTGCCGTCACTCCTCTATCTCCGCCACCTTCAGTTGCAACTCCTGCTGTTTGCTCTTTTGCAGCCCCCTCCTCTTGTTGTTTATGCTCTGTCAGCTGCTGTTCGTCTAGCGATTTTAACATGCCCGGCGTTTTGTCTTACTTGCGGTTGTTATAATTATGTGTGCATTTGCTTGAGCATTATTTTCGAACTTTCTTTATTACTTTGTCAATGTTGTTGATTTTTTAAATATTTTGTTTTTGTGCTTTCAGCTATTTCACTTGTGTTCTTTTTCACTTCACAGTTTTTGACAGTTGCGGCTTGCACGCTGTTTCGTACAACTACACTACTACAAACTTATTCAACATACTCCTACTACTACTTTGCCTTCCATTGTGTGTGGCTTTGGTTGCTTTTTTTTAGGCCACAGCGTCGCATTCACCGGTTCGATACAATCATTATTTAATACACAATAATATTACGCACACACTGTTGCTGGGTGTTGAGTTCATAGCAGCGTTTGCACTTTTTTTTGGTTTTATGTGCTTGTTTGTTGCTGTTTTTTTCCATAAACGTAGAGATTTTACGTTTTGCTATATTTTACACCTTACTACTGCTTACTGCTTGTTCATTCATCAGCAGCTGTAGTCCGTGTATGTTTTCACCACTCTAAACAGTGGCTCCAGTACTCAACAGTTGTGAAACTGATGCGGCTTATCGCAACGCAATGAATTTATAATTGTTCCATTTGCGGTGTGTACACACTGCCAATATACAATCAAATCGGATAACACAGCATTTTTCTTTTGTAAGTTTTATATTTAATGTATTCGCTTAATTCTGAGCCTGCATTGTCAAGTTATGGTTTGGCTTAAATCGTTTAATAATCGCATTTTGTTGATTCAACACAAGTTGATAATTCAAATTTCGCGCCTTACAATTAAATCACATTGAGTGTGACCAAACTTACGTTTTATATTTAGGATCACTTCTTGAATTCTGGACAGGGTGGCAGCCTTGTATTTGAACAGCAATTTGAATAAACAAACATTAATCAATAAATAAAAAATGCAAACCTGAAGCTCATTTCGCAGCACACACAAACATTGAATAAAAACTAAAATTGAATAAGTGCAGCCATTGCAGCCACTGTGTGTCGACAAATGATAGCAATCTAGAGTCATAGATCGAGCATAGTTATCAAGTTTATTATGGCTAAATAATTGCCAAAGCGCATGCGGTGCATAATTTACGATTTTGACGGCGCCTGCGCCACATCTTGCGGAGAAGTCACGCTTTTAAAGGGGGCTGCACTGGCCACTACCACCACCACCTACAGGGATGCACTGGCGATGCTGTTGCTGCTGCTGCTGCAGTCGCTGTCGCTGCTTTTGCTGCTGTGTCAGAAGTGTTTTTTGGCATGTCAAATGGCCGTTGAGGCGCCCCCCGCCGCCCATCCACTCCTCTGCCATTGACTGGGCTTTTTAATAACATTATGAAAACGCGTGTTTTACAGCTCATCAGAGTCCGATGCATTTTTTTTTATTTTTCATTTGTCGTGCACTCTTTTCGCTGTTTTTGCCTGTGTTTGCCTCTGTGCCGCACTAGAGACTGCCGCCAGTTTATAAAAAGAGTCAAGAGTCCTCGCGGCTGGAGGTCGCTTGGGGGTCGTCGTCACAGTCATAGTCATCGTCATCATCGACAGCGGCGCCCTCCCATTGCGGCACCATGCAGCCACGCGCGTCGCCTTCTGCGCAACCGCAGCCGCAAAAGCCAGAAGCAGCTACTAAAACAACTACAAATGCAAATACGTATGTACAGACAGACGTATGTATGCAAGTAGCTGTCCAGGCGTTGGTTGTGCAGGCTATAATTTTCCAATATGCAAATGTGTTTGTGGCACAAAATGGCGCAGCGGTTGTTGTACGCACGTGGGACGTTTACCACAAACGGGTAAGCACAGCAACCGCATCCAATTGCGACGTCGTTCGTTCATTAAGGATCCAGTGAGACAGAGGAAGAGAGAGAGAGAGAGAGAGAGAGAGAGAGAGCGATAGAGAACCCCTTTAGCTGGGTGAGTGGCTAACCATTGACAATTATGCAATTTTGCAGCACGACTAAACAAATTATTTTCACTAAATTAAATCTTAACTCGTGCTGGGCGCACTTTTTTCTTTTCTTTTAGGCCAGAACACGTACGCCTCCTAACCTTACCTCAATTATGGTAAAAAACTTTAAAGGCAAGCATGTGGATTGACATGTGGCATAGCGTTGAGTGAAGTCTTTGAGTGCGAGCTTGTGGATTTTTGATCTTAACACAATACACAGCACAGCTGCTACTGCTGCTGCTGCCACTACTTGTTTTTCGTCAAGAAGCGTGTGCGTTGTTAACAAAGCAAATGATGAACCTTAATGAAATCGCATTTGACATTGAATTGCGATGACTACAAGCAAGACTAAAGCTGCCTGCTGTGAGGCTTAAGTAACAGAAGAAAGAGAGAGAGCACCAGCTGCCTCATTAAATATGAATTTAAACTTTCATGACTTTCTTATCTGAGCTGAGTTGTAAGAAGAGCTTTGGTAGATCATATATAGTAAGTATTAAATTTATATATCTTTAATTTAACTAGGAAAATGTTCTAACTAATGAAGATTTCATTTCAGTTTGATAAGCGCGTACGCCAGAGAAAAGCTTCTTGCTATAGAGTAACAATTGTTGACGAACATAAATTCGTTGAAAACGTCGATCGATCTATTTTTATAAAAACTATAGCAGATAATTTTGAAAAAATTAGTTGTACTTTTAAATCGATTATATTTCGCTGCTAATGAAGCTTTGAAAGCAATCTATATAATTTATGAACGTCTACGCATTTTATTTTATTTTTTTCTGTTTTGTTTATAATCAAGAAATCGAATGCAAAAGATAAATGATTGTTCAATACACACGACGCACACAAACAACAACAATTTGTGCGCAACAAATTTAGCGCATTGTTTTCTAATATTTCAACGAATTGTTCAATTCCCGAAAGAAAAAAAAAACACCAAATCGATTTGTATTATGCCGGCATTAGCTTATTACATCTTTTCTCTCTCAAATCTATGCGCGATTTCAATTACATTTCATTTTGGCCTTAACTTGTTCACAGGTGTGAATTATATATTTTTTAAAGAGGTTTTTCTACTTCTTTTTCTTGTGCTGTTGTTGTTGTTATTATTTTTTTTTTAATGAAATAACCATAAATCATTGCACAAATGAAGTTCAAAAATATTTTCTTGAGAGAGTTCACTTCAACCCTCGCAACATATTATTTATTTTTTCTCGTTTTTTGTTTTGTTTTTTTTGTTGTTTTTTTTGTTGTTTTTTTTTGTGTTCCTTATTGTAAAGTGTAACATTGATTAAGCATTATTAGCGTTTATTGTTGTTGTTGTTGTGTCTTCTATTTTTCTATTCTCTATTCTCAGCTATTGTGTTTGGTTCATTGTAGACACACTGGCCGCCGCATTGGTTGTGTTTTTGTGCTCGCTCAGTGGGACACTTTCCATCATCAACACTTTGAAATGATGGAACGATTCGTTGCCCAGCTCTGGCAGCCCAATCCCCAGCCCCTACAAATATGCGCCTGCGCCATTTGGGGCACTATTCGTATGTTGTTGTTGTTGCTGCAGTTCTTGCTTGATGTAAATCAAAATTGATTTGCTTTATAGCATGAGGTAATGAAGTTTTTTAATGAACTAATGGTTTCAAAAATCGACAGCAAAAAAAAAAAAAATTACAAAGGTTTATGCCACATAAAACTATCGTAAAAAAAATATGAAAAAAGTTGATAAAAATTTCAGGTTAATTCTTTTAATAATAATGAATCTTCTTTATAACCTACACACAGCTCTTAACTTAAGTTCGAATAAACCCTTAAATATTCACTATTTTCTAAAATTAACCTAAAAAAACAAACTATAAATCACATAAATCAAAGCAAAGTGCCTGAAACAATAAAATAAATAAAATAGCAGCCCTGCCAAAAATATGTCCAAATAAATAATGCAAAACTCAAAAGATTCTAGCAAAAAAATGAAAATAAATAAATGAAGAGAGGAAAGTTGACAGCACGAAGCAGCCATTAGTCAAAGCAAAGAGCTAAAGTTGGCCCAACAGCAAGAGCGGCCAATAAAATTGCTGGAGAAATGGCCATAAACACAGCGGATGGCCAAAAAAAGCGCAACCGTTGCCCAGTTGGCTAAAAGCCCCAGCCACAACAACAGCAACAACAGCAACAGCAACTCAAATAAAAGTTATGTTGAAAATTGATTTTGCGGTAGCCGTAGCAATAAATGTTTTGCCCAAATGCTAAATACAAGCTCAACACGAAATGGCTTGGCAGTTGGCAGGGGAAGTTGGGTAAGGGTAAGGGTGGGGTACAGGCAAATCAATTGGACAAACTGGGCGAATGGATTTGCGGTCTTGCGTAGTGCATGGAAAAACCTTTTGACAAAATGAAAAATATGCATGGAAAACAACAACAACAGAAACAGCAAACGGCCAGGACACAGGACATATGGCCCAGAACGAGAAAGAGCAAAAGAGACGAAAAACCCAAATAGAAAGGAAGAGAAGCAACGAAGGAAATATGATGACATATCGCGTCATAGTTCAAACGGCAGGGAATCCTCTGATCAATTTTGTACACAGCAAGGCGCCATCTTTTTGGTAGCATTGCATGAGGTTGGACATTTTGATACCCTGTATGCAATAACAATGTGCAGAAAGGGTGTTGCAACAAGCTAATCAAATGAGTAACAATCATTAAATAAGTAAAAACAAAAAGTCAATGAAATCAATGCAAACAAAATATATTGATAAACATGATTTTTGTAATATTTATTTTTTTATTTATTTAAAAATTTAATACTACTCAAATCGTTTTATCTTTGAATAATTTAATTATTACTAGCGAATATTTCGAAAAATTTAATTTGTTTTTTGTACGTTTATAGCAAGTGCACTGAACAATGTTTTTAAAGGGTAACTGCTGGACGCATATGTTCCTTTTTATTTTTGTTTTTTTTTTTGCTTTATTTTGGTCTGTTTCTGTGCATTGCAGTTGGCCTGGTCAGTGGCGCATTTTTGCCTTCGAGTGCGCCAAATCGTGCCCATAATTTTTTATTATCCAGACAGAGAGAGAGAGCTCCGAGCCCTGATACCCTTTTGGCTAACACACACACACACACACACACACACACACTTGCACACTCGATTTGTGTATTGGCTTCTGTTGGATTTTTTTGGGCAGCGTTTTTTTTTTTGTTGTATTCTTAGCATTTAAAATAAAGAACAAAAAAAAAAACGAAACTACACCACAAATGCAGTTTCTTGAGTAGCCATAAAAATAATTAATTGGCTTTTATGTGGCAGAAGCCGTTGCAAAATTGTGCTTCTTTGGCATTGCAAATGCAATTTTTTGCAATGGCGTGGCGTCTCCACTGCTCCGCTTTGTTCATTTTAATTAATGCTATTAATTATTATGATCATTATCTGGTTGATGATTATCATTATTGAATGCATCTGTTTTGCGGTTACATACAACAAAACTCATTTCCGTTTTTGACGGCCATTTTGGTTTTTTGGTCCCTTAGCTATATATATACATATATAATATATATATATATGCCAGACATACAGTATTTAATTAGTTTTGTGGTTTTCCTTTGGTCTAAATAATAATAAATATTGTTGGTGAATTTTAAACATTTTGAAATGAATTAGAAATTCGTTTACAATATTTAAATGCTTTTATTTATATTCAAAAACTTATTAAATTTAATTTTTAGCAACAATATGGTTCGTCAGCTATATTATTCCATATAAGTGAAAGTTTATAATAATTATAACATTTATTTTAAATTTTTGTAATTTTCGCAAACTTTTCAAACTAATTAAAAATTTCAAGTAACTTCTTTTTTCTTTGTCCTTATTTTAACAATATTTTAATAGCAATTTCCCACCGCGCTAATTAACCACAACTATTTAAGTTCACATTTTTCATATGGTAATTTTTTTTTTTTCATTTTCATCATTATTCATAATTTTTCATTATATGAAAGCCCTTTGCTGCATGTACATATTTTTTCTTTTCATATCAGTATTTTCATTAGTTTATGCGCAGAAAACTTGCAGCACAGTATGAAACATCTTTCGTTGTTGTTGTTGTTGTTGTTGTGCTAGAAAATGCAAACGCCATAAACAGTGTGGAAATGGTAGGAGAAAATGTGTGCGGCAAGCGAAGAGAGCCAGCAACATGCGCTAAATTAATGAACTGCATTAACCAAACAATTTTAATAACAATCAACAGCTGCGCTGCTCAACGAACCCCAAAACAAAATAATCCACAAAATAACTCAAACAAAAAACAACAAGCGCAATTTAAAAAAACAAATGCCGAAAGCACACTAAAAATAGACCGAAAAGAAGGCACAATTATCTAAGCACACACACACACACACACATACATATACAAATACAATTACACAGTGGTTTTGTTGGAGATGAGCTAATCGACAATAAACTTAAGCAGATTTGGCAGCACTTTTTTAACAAGCTGCCAGATAACACACAAATGCATTCAATTGCTTGATGACATCGTAAATACTTTGACAAGGGATTTTTGTTACTGTTTTGTTTAGTATTTTGATTTATTTTGTCCAAGTGACAGTCAGACTTCATCCGATTAAGCGTTATCGATAATTAACAGGGTCGTCTTACCTAATTGTCAATCCAATTAAAAAGTTGACGAGCTCGACGAGCACAACCTGATTTGTTCACTTTCTTGGCAAGTTTTCCCGAGTTCACATCGTCTTAAAAAGTAAGTAAAAGAAAAAAAAAAAATTAAATCGCCTAAATATTTTCAGAATTGTGATATTAAAAATAACTTAGGTATTTGATTGATCCGAATATGAATCCGTTCAAAAGCCTTTGTGTGCAAGTCGACGAGGATGGCACTGAAAATGTGCCAATCAATTTGTCGGTATTATTGGAGGGTTGG
The DNA here is from genome assembly GCA_035044585.1 of Scaptomyza polygonia. Taxonomy (NCBI): domain Eukaryota; kingdom Metazoa; phylum Arthropoda; class Insecta; order Diptera; family Drosophilidae; genus Scaptomyza; species Scaptomyza polygonia. The sequence continues at coordinate 177,829 of JAWNNU010001547.1, forward strand.
CATCGACCTATGTCCTTCCAAACTTTCATGTTTGAATATATGCGCAAGCTAATGAACAATTGCGTGCAGCAAATGTTTGCGACCGATATTATTAGCCACAGAATTAGTATCAACACCAGGTCGTTCCTACAGCACTTCGGGCAAATGTACGGCGGACTAGTGCGTCAAATGCCGAATCCAGAGTATGCGATGACTCAGCGTATAATCGCTGCGAAACGTCGCCGTCAACACACTAAACCGATTGCAGCTCCATTTCCGAACGTTTTCTTCAAACCTTTAAGCACTAAGAATCGTTTGAAGAAAAGATTCCAAAATCTACCGAATTGGCTGCGCGACAGCCAACAATTCATCAAGCTGCCGGCAAAGTGCTCTACGGTTATTATTTCGGAGCTACCCAACGATGTGAAGCCAAAGTCTGAGGATATGGATGTGGTGCCGGACTTATCCGTGACAAAGTTGATAACGAAGACAAAGTCTGAGGATGTGGAGCTAGAACCGGACTTATCCGTGACAAAGTTGATAATGAAGGCAAAGTCTGAGGATGTGGAGCTAGAACCGGACTTATCCGTGATCAAGTTGATGCCATCGACGTTGGCTTTGCCGACTGCCCCAAATTTGCCAGTGTGGCGCCCTTCGGTTATCACCAGCACCTGGCAGGAGCGCAACGATGTGATAAAGAAGGCAAAGACTGAGGATATGGAGCTAGTGCCGGACTTACCTATGACGGAGTTGTTGCCATCGACACTGCCTTTGCCGACTGCCCCAAAGTCGACAGTGTGGAGCCGTTCGGTCCTAAACAGCAGCTTGGCAGATCTGAGCATCGAACGTATTACTTCGGAGCTACCCAACGATGTGATAACGAAGGCAAAGACTGATGATATGGAGCTGGTGCCGGACTTACCTATGACGGAGCTGTTGCCATTGACGTTGGGTTTGCCGACTGCACCAAAGGCGCCAGTGTGGAGCCGTTCGGTCCTCACCAGCATCTTGGCAAATCTGAGTATTGAACGTATGCTTGGCCATCATGAGCCAGAAAATTGCCTTCAAAAAAAGCTTATAATGGCTGAGAAGCGACGTGGACATTTCTATAAGCCTTACGAAATTCCGAAATTTTCTGGTAATCAATTGGCAATCAGTAATGGTCAGGGCCAGGTACCATTGGTGGCCAAACCGATGATAGTTCCCGACGAACGCAACGATGATGATGTGGCCATGAAGGAAAACGTTGACACAACCAACCGCATGGATGTGAAAGCAAAAACTAACAAGAAGCTGCAACCTAAAACGCAATCTATGCCAACCCATGACTTTGGACGTGTCTTGCCCAACCCTGGCGAATAGACATTATAATCAGATGCAACTGATAAAACTTATTTTTATGAGTTCAATTTGATATTCAATTCAAATGTATTCAACCACGACTAAAGCCATTAACACATTTCTACATGATACACTAAAATTCTACACTACAAAATTAATTCCATTATAAAATGATGACAGAACAACAAGAACACAACACACATCTTCAAATAAATGGCTTTACAATGGAATAAAAAAATATTGTTTTGTAAAATTTATTTTAATTAGTTTCAGTTTTTAAAAAATGCATGCTATAAAAACCATCAAATTACGTACTAGACGCGATTACATAAATTCACACTTGATTGTCTTACAATTTAAGCAAACAGCCTGAAGTCAATGGTTAGGTTAAGCCGGTTGACCCCTACAGTGGAGTACCACACAAAGATTGACTCTAAGCTGTGTGGAGGGATCAGTAAATGGTGCGCGGTCCTAGCTTCTGTTCCTGTTTTCTGTCATCTCTGGGTGCTTGGAAGTTTCGCTGTCGTTGTGCTGCCTGTGTGGGGCAACTATTTAGTAGGTGTTCTAGCGTCTTTTGAACACTTGGTTTCTTGCATTTTTCGTTGACTGTTTTTCCTAGTTTCATTGCATAAGCTGCTAGCAAAAGGTGGCCAGTTAGTAGCCCTATAAAAGAGAAAATAATCTTAAATCATATAAAAAATTACTAAAATAAAATTGAGTGGAAAATTATGTTTAAAGTCTGTGGTTTTAAGAGGTAAATAAATAGATTTTTATACTCGATACCGAAGGTAAAGAGTATATTGGGTTTGTGCAATATCCGTCATGGTGTCTGTCCGTCCGTCCGTCTGTCCGTCTGTATGTTCGCAACTTTTTTCCACACCCTTCAAGTTAGAGACTTCAAACTTAGCAAACCCCTTTATCTATGGCATTGTAAATTAAAGTGTCAAGATTGGAGTTCTACGATAACTAGGGGGCTGGCAAATCGATAAACTCGATAACGCAAAATCGATAGATCCAGCTATTTTGCAAGCCCTTACAGCTAGAACTACCAAATTTTGGGAGAAAATAGCTACTAACAATCCCCAAAAAACTGCATCAAAAATTTTGGAGCCACGCCCACCCATTCCGCCCCCAGCGCCCCCGCAGCTCAAAAATAAAAATGCTCTTATCTTCTACAGTTTTTGAGCTAGACCCATCAAATTTGGTGCCAAGATAGGTGTTGACGATCCCCAATCAAATTCATAAAAACTTTGGATGCCACGCCCATCTATACTGCCCTATCCGCCCTCAAACACCCCAACGCTTGGCTAAAAACGGTAGTGCGTGTATCTTCCATAGTGTTCGAGTAAGAGTCACAAAATTTGGTAGGTAGATAACTGGTAGCGACCCCCCAAAAGCTGCATCAAAGTTTTGGAGCCCCACCCACCCATTCAGCCCCCAGCCCCCTCGCAGCTTAAAAACAGAAATGGTTATATCTTTTACAGTTTTTGAGTTAGAGCCACCAAATTTTGTGCCAAAATAGGTGATTATAACCCCCACATAAAATGCATAAAATGGATAAAAACTTTGGATACCACGCCAATCCATACTGCCCAAGCTGCCCCAAACCGCCCCAATGCTTCACTAAAAATGGGAATGCGTGTATTTTCCAAAGCGTTAAGGCAAGAGTCACCAAATTTGGTAGGAAAATAGCTATTAACGATCGTCAAAAAACTGCATCAAAGTTTTGGAGCCACGCCCCCCCCGTTCCCCAGCCCCCTGCATTTTGAAATCAAAAACGCCTATATTGTCTACATTTTTTGAGCTAGAGACGCCAAATTTGATGCCAAGATTGGTGATGAAGAAACCCAAAAAATTTGGATGGCGGCCCCCACCCATACCGCCCCCAGCCCCCCCTCCACCATATTCTACTAACTTTGAGCTAGAGTCACCAAATTTGGTATTAAGATAGCAATTAACATCATAAATAGATCTGCAGCAAAACTTTGGACGCCACGCCCCCCATACCATACCCCAGCCCCCTTTCCACCATATTCTACTAACTTTGAGCTAGAGTCACCAAATTTGGTATGAGGATAGCAATTAACATCATAAATAGATCTGCAGCTAAACTTTGGACGCCACGCCCCCATAGCAGCCCCCAGACCCCAGCCCCACCTTCCACCATATTCTACTAACTTTGAGCTAAAGTCTCCAAATTCGGTTTGAGGATAGCTATTGACATGATACATAGATCTGTAGCAAAAATTTTGATGCCACGCCCCCATACCGCCCCAGCCCCTACCTTTAACAAACTTTGAGCTAGAGTCACCAAATTTGGAAGGAAGATAGCTTTTTGGCATCCCCATCTGCATCAGACAATCGTTGAGGCAGCGTACACCCCTGCCGTATCCACACACCATTGCAATCAGCTCTCTTTTAATCTGTTTTACTACTGGTATCGAGTATACCGCAGTCGGGTGCGTCCGACTGCAACGTTTCTACTTGTTTTATATTCATTAATACATTTTTTTGAAAGTATTTAAAGTATGAAAAGTATAAAAAAAAAAATCAAAAATAAATACAAGAAGAATAATAAAGAAAGTTGGGGTTTGTGCAACATTTTTTTTTATTTTTTTGGTGCGGGTGTTTTAAAATTAATGCCATAAATTATGAAAGAGCCCAAAATAAATCACACACAAAATGAGCGCTAATGAGTTTTTCTAATTTGGAAAAGTACCAAAAGATGAGTAAAAGTAACAACAACAACAATAACAATAACAAAAAATGCGGTTAAAAAGGCAAATATTAACTGAACTGCGCAGTTTGCGGTGGAAATAAAATCAACGCCCCTTTTTTTATTGTTTTATTAAACGATTCGTTTTAGGTTACTTTTTGCGCGCCAAATAAAACACAGCGTATTATGGCATATACATATATATATATATACCCTAAACGATATGTGTTCTTATTTAGTTTGTGTAGTTAATGAAGCGGAAATGCAAATCAAAATCAGAAAATATATACATACATATACAAAAAAAAAAGAGAGGGCCTTGAGCCAGGGCCAGGCCAATTGTTCACTTACCGGGCGTACAAATTTTGAGCAACGAGTGCCGTACCGATGTCGTCAAATATTTTTTGACCTCTTAGTGGGTCGTTCCATTGTTCCCCATACGCATGATATTTCAATAGGTAAAACAAAAACAACAGCAGTTCCGAGTGCGAGAAGGATAGTAGGAGAGAGAGAGAGAGAGAGAGAGACGTCTCTAGACTGCTGCGCTTTTGTTTGTTTGCATTCGCATTTTTTTTGTTTCGTTCTGATTTTATGACCCCTCTGGGGACTCAATCTGGAGTGCGAAAAATATATGTATGTTATACAAAAGCATCGTGACGATTCTCAAAACAAATAGAGAGAGAAAGACAGAATGAGAGAGAGAGAGAGAGAGAGCCTTTGTTGTTGTTGTGCTATTTGGCATTAGTTGCAGCTCATTGCCTGCCAAATAGAAGGGAACTTTGTGGTATTGAAAACCGCACAAAGTTTTGTGATTATACTTGGCTTAGAAAAAGACTGTGAAATGTCATAGGTTAAGAGCGGGGCAGCAATCGGTAGAATACAGTTAACGCAGCGAAATGATGAAGGATCCATTTATTTTACCTAAATCTTCAGTAATCCTCTTTATAATTATTAAATTTAATTATTATGAGCTATGACTCGGATTTTTAAATTCCGACGCAAAGAAAGATATATCAAAAATAACAAAAAATTTTATAAACTAATTTTTACCGTTCTTGGTTGGCGTACAATAGATGGTTCAGGCCTTTGAGCTAAAGGGCTTTCGCCCTCACTCACACTAGTGCAAAGCAGAGAAGTGGACTACCAGCGGCACCCTGAGACGAAAAAGCTCTTGTTAGCAATTGCAATATCTATTATATTGAAGGTCTATACTTAATGAAGCGATGGAAAAACAAGCAAAACCGAGAGAAGGTTCCCAAGTGCGAAAACATGAGAAGTATAAGCTCTTTTGAAAGCTCTTACCTTATGCAATGTCTTTAGATTGAAACCCAAAAACTTGGTTCCCGCCCCCCTTCCCCTACCTTTTACAAACTTTGAACGAGAGTCACCAAAATTTATATGTATTTAATAGAGCTGTTTTAAGTAATAAATTAAAAAAAAATTTTGTTATTAGATGTGATATTAATCAACAAGATATATTTACATTAAACTGGTTTGATCTCAATTAATTATTTAAACGAACACTGATTTTTATACTCTGACACCGAAGTTATAAAGAGTATATTGGGTTTGAGCAATGTCCGTCCTGGTGTCTGTCCGTCCGTCCGTCAGTATGTTCCACACCCTTCAAGTTGGAGACTTGAAACTTTGCAAATGTCTTTATCAATGGCATAGTAAATAAAAGTGTCAAGATTGGGGCTCTACGATAACTGCGGGGCTGGCAAATCGATAAATTCGATAACTCAAATTCGATAGATGTTTCATTTCGCAAGCCCTTACATGTAGAACTAACAAATTTGGCGAGAAGATAGCTTCTAATAAGCCCCAAAAAACTTCATAAAAAATTTTGGAGCCACGCCCACCCATTCTGACCCCAGCACCCCCCCCCCCGCAGCTTAAAACCAAAAATGCCTATACCTTCTACAGTTTTTGAGCTAGACCCACCAAATTTGGTGCCAAGATAGGTAATATCGACCCCCAAACAAATGCATAAAAACGTTGGATGCCACGCCCATCCATAATGTCCTAGCCGTCTCCAACCGCCCCAAGGCTTCGCTTAAAACGGGAATGCTTGTATCTTCTATAGCTAGAGTCATCAAATTTGGTATGAAGAAAACTGGTAACGACCCCAAAAAACTGCGTCAAAGTTTTGGAGCCACGCCCCACGTTCCCCAGCCCACCATGCATTTTGAAATCAGAAATGCCAATATCTTCCATAGTTTTTGAGCTAGAGCCACCAAATTTGGTGCCATGATAGGTGATGAATAAACTCAAAAAATTTGGATACTACCCCCACCCATATCACCCCCAGGCCCCTCTTTCACCACTTTTCGCAAACTTCGAGCTAGAGTCACCAAATTTGGTGTAAGAATAGCAATTGACGACCCCACAAGACCTGCATCAAAACTTTGGATGTAACGCCCCATAACCTCCCCAGCCCTCCTTCCACACATTTTACTAACTTTAAGCTAGAGTCACCTAATTTGGTAGGAAGGTAACTGGTAACGACCCCCAAAAAACTGCTTCAAAGCTTTGATGCCACCCCCAACCGTCTGTACTGGCATCAGAGTATTCCGCAGTCGGTTACGTTCGACGTTTTTATTTGTTATAATTATTGTTATACACACAGAAAAACAATATTCAGTCGGAAAAATTGCCATTGCATTGTTTTGTATTCGGATGCTTTCGACGCTTTTACTTGTTTTTAATAATTTATTTTTTTTAATATACATAGCTAATAATGTAAAACTATTTTCATTATAGAATATCTAACTTGTTCAGGCATAATGCCATACATAATCTCTTTGTAATTAGTTGATATCTTTGATTTCAATGAACAACAACAAAACATTGCACCCTTCGGAGTTTATCATGCGCCTATAATATCACCAAAACCCATCTGCTTATAGAGTTAACACATTGAAATGACTCTATAATAAAGCGCAAATGCGGAAAACACCGAAATATAATAATGAAAATGTGGCAACATAATGGAAAGCAAATAAAACGGAAAACAAATCGCCCATTTGTGCACAAAACCAAGAAAAGAAAAATGCAAACAGATGTAAATCCGAGCGTAAAACCCAATAACCAAAAGGCTCAATAAGCCAAGGAAAGTGGCCCGAATGACAGCGGGGCATGAGGCATGCCTCACTGAGTCAGCGGGGGCGGGCAAACGTAGTACATAGGTCAAGTAGACGAATGCAATTGGACCAAATGCGTTTGGCTCCTAATAGACCTGGTTTTAACGGGAACAGTTGGCGGGGGCCAAAAGGACAACGCGTGCCAAGGTGCCAACCGGAAGTCACTCAAAGGCACTTTGTCTATTTGTTTTGCTAATGTGAGTGCAAAAACCAGCTGCTCTTCTGCTTCTTCTTTTCGATACCCTTGCCATTCACAAATTATGCAATCAAAGTTCACCAAGTTCTGCGAATTGTATGCAAACGGCAAACACGTGGGCAAGCCAAGAAAGAGACACACAGCATGGCTCTAATTTTTGCAGCTTTGCAGCCCGACCCTGTTTTACGCTCCCTCTCGCTCTCACTCTCGCGCACTGTCACTCCTTTAACGTTGTGTCTGTGTGTCATTTTACCGTTGCGCTGCGCTGCCTGTCATCATTTCTCATCGTTGCTTTTGTTTCCTTGTAATTTGTCACCGCTGGAGCTCATTTCTGCGGCGTAATTTGTTTGCAACTCATTTCGGATTCATTTCCATGACCCACAACCATCCCATCCTTTTTTTGTTGGTTTTTTTTGTTTTTGTCTCCCTTGTCACCTTGTTTGTGCCTTTGTTTCATCTTGGTCTCGCTTTGATGCACTTAATTAAAATTATTACAACTTGTAATGGAGAAAGGCTTGAGCAATTTGGGTGTGCCCACAATTGAACTTCATGGACAAATTCGTAATGCATTTATTACTGTTTGTTACTCAAAGTACATTTTGTAATTAGGGGCGTTGAAGTTATTAAAAGTGCAATACCATGCTGCAAAATTGATATTGAAGCTAATTGGATGAGAAGCAAAAATTTTAGTTACTTGTTTTAATGTTAAAGGACTTATATTTAAAAAAAATTCCTTTTTAATTTTTCTGAGAAACTTTACTAAAACATATTTTAGTTTATGTAAAATGCAGGTAAAAACTGTTTTTAGTATTTAAGAATGCTTCCTGAATAAAGAAACAAATATCTAACGAAATTTATCTCGAGTAATATAATAAATGAATTT
>JAWNNU010001549.1:0-43981 GCA_035044585.1 Scaptomyza polygonia
CTACAACCGGCCCTAAGTGGTGTTAACTTATACAACAACAAAAAATCCAACCTTCTGCACCAGTTCGAATAAAGGAGAACACAAATAAGTGCCTCCTCTAAACAATGGTCATGATATGTTTTCTATTTTTGGGTTCGGAAATAAGGATATTAGGATAAGGAAGTGGTCGCTACTGCATAAGTAATTAAAAAATTTCCATTCAGCGAACGGTGCCATTTGAGGTGAGCATAATTTTAAATTTAGGTGTTTAAAAGTGTTGTGAGTTGTCATTAAGTAACATGTACTGTGTTTGTTCCCTCTTCTGTTGTTTTGTGGAAAACCCCAGTAAGAGTTCCAACTGTTGCAGTCTCCTGTTATTATTGATAGGGTGTTGCAATAATTATACATGTTTTCTGATTTTTGCGTGTAAAAGATTTAGTTGGAGAAATTTGAAAGTTTTAGTTTTGAACTAATTACTAAGCCGACCGTTTTGAAATCGTTGCTTGTGTTTAATACTGAGTGTTCCATAGATTTGTTTATGAGAATAGCTGATCCACCAAATCTATTGGATGCAGTGGATACTATTAGTTTATAGTTGGTAGGAATAGGTAGGTTCACATTGTTTAAAATGTGTGTTTCTTGAATAGTTATAATGTGCGGTTTGTGTTTCTTTATTAATATCAATAGCTCACTATAGTTATTCACTAATCCTTTAATGTTCCATTGAAGTATTTTCAAAGACATTTTGAATATTAATAAATTTTAATGGCTAGTGTTAGAACGATTATTGTTGGTTTTTTATTTTAGTGAGCTTAGTTTTGTGTTTCAGAAAAGATCTCGGCTGGACTGAAAAGCGGAGGAGCTAGTCAAACACCTCAGCCCAGTCGAGATCAAAGAAAGCGTTCAATTATAATTAAGAGTCAATGTCATATGACATGGATTCTTCTGATTTCTGTTTGGTGTTATTTGGATTGTTGGGCGAAACGTATTGGGGCGATTTGAATTCTTTATCCTTTATATTATATCTTTTCCATTGTTGATTGTCTTGCTGTTTTTGAACAGTTCGTTGATGTCTTCAAGGCGCTGTGGTGGTTTGTAGTAGTAGTGTTGCTTGTTGATGATTTTTGTGTTGTTGTTGGCGATGTATTTAGCTTGACAGTTGTTACGAATGTTGTCTCCTACGTGTCTTGTTGTTTATATCGTATACGGCTTTGTTGTCGACCTTTTGTGTGATTTTAACAGCAATGATCTCTTGTTCCTTTGAGTAAATTGGCCACTTTCTGTCAATTGAGGAGTGATTATTGTCAAAGTTTTTCCCGTTGCAATTAATGCAGTGGAGTCCATTCGAGCATTTATCCATGTCTTCAGTTTCGCAGTGTTGTGGATTCCCACATGTGAAGCCCTAAACGCAAACATTTTCTGAAGCGCATTGGAATGTATGTACGCACGCTGGTTCGCTGATAGCCAATATTTACTCCGGGAGATCTTGTTATGCATAAGTAAGAATAATGCTTTCAGTTTCTGTCCGTTCATTGCCTTTCGTTTTCGTTATTTTCCCAACTGCTGACACATATTGTGACCAATGCTCATTTTGTATGTCTTCTTCAGAGATCATTCGAAGGTTGTTGCAGTATATTACCCCGTATCTCAGGAGATAAGGTCGTAAGCTTTAAAAGTTTGGTCGCTTGCTTATAGTCTTTTGTTTTAATGAGTATAGCTCCATTAATAATTTTTGATGTGTTAACATCTATAGCCACGGGTACACGTTTCTTCCATTTGATAATACATGCAAACAATGCAGCGTGCAGCTCTGCTAAAAGGGCAAATTCTGCGTGCCGAACTGTAACGGGCTCGAACAACGAACAAATTTAGCGTGCACTCGTGGACCGACTGCAAAATTTCATATACATATTCATCTGAGTATGATTGTATTGGTGTAGCGGCAGAGAATAACTGTAAAATACAAAGTCATGCTAACGATGTGTCCAAGTTTGAAGGGTAGTATAACTTAATATGAACTTTGTGCAATTGAATAGCAAAACTTGAGATTCTTTAATATAATTAAAATTTTACATGTTTGTTTATATTCTAGCATTGTTTATTGTTTATATTCTAGCATAAACAATATATATATATTAAAATCAAATATTAGAGTTTTTATTGACAATTATTGAATATTGGTTCAAGGGGTATTTACTCTTTGTGCAGCTTGTGCGTCTCAGCTACAACAAGCCAGCACGTTGTTGTTTTGTTCAGTTTCCCTTTGCGTTCAGCGGCCCGTTGATTAAAGGAGAGGCAGCGGGTCAGCGGACAGCAAGAACAGTAAAAAGTTGTTGGTACATATTGTATGAAAGTGCGTTTGAAACATATATGACCTATGCAAAAATACCCTTTGTACCAATATTAAATAATATTCAATGAACACTCTAACACTTACATAATTATATGCAAGTTCTTTTATTGGATATGAATACCAAACCTTATTGCTGGAATATAAATAAACATGTAGAATAGAAATAATATTAAAGCTCTCACGTTAAGCTGTAGAATTGCACAAAGTTCATATATGTAAGTCGATCCCGCCCTTCCATAATAGAAAGCAGCGGGTATATTCCAATAAGACCCCTTTTACACGATGAACTTTTTGCTTCTGCTGCATTCGTTTGTGGGCAAAGGGGGTAGTGGTGAAACAGCTGCAAGCAATGCTTCATGACATTGGTAGCAATGATTCAATTTTCTCATTTTGCTTTGCCCTATTCCGATTACATGTAAACACAGAGTTGCACAGTGTTTGATGTGAATAATAAAATTATCGATACGAAATATCGCACATGATACTATTGCCGCAATTAGTAAATACGTTGTTCATTACTGTGGTTTAAAATTATTAATTAAAATGTTTTGGACAAGAGAGTTGATTGAACTGATGTTAAGTCAATATGAGCAGCACGAACATTTATATAATGTTCGGAGCGATATTTATAAGGACAGGGTAAAGCGCTCCAGCAGTTTGCATTCAATTTGCGAAACGTTGAAGGTGAAAGAGCCCAAAATCCAATGCCTCAACCGCCATACCTGTCGCACTCAAAAGTTCTTTTGCTAAATCCATTTTATTTACTTGTTTCTCTCTCAATCAATAATCATTTGTTAACAAATAAAACAATCGATGGCAACAATTAATGTTTATCGACCATAAATTTAAACCAGAGTTGCATTTACACAGATCACTGCATAAAAAGCCTCATGAAAAAACATTGACGCAGTTTTTGCACGAAATTTAAATGAAAAATTTGAATCAAAAGTTTATGTATCTTACTTTAGCTATCATAGACCAATATTGTCCGTATTAAAAAATAATATTTAATAAATATATAAAATTATTGATAAAAATAAAAATTATACTAATAAAAGGGAAACTAAATTCAATAAACTATTCTTTTCTTTTTTATGCTAATATAAAGCAACCAAACAGGTACAAGCAGCTGTTAACACATCGCTCGTGAGTTCTAACACTCATTAGTTTTTTTTTTTGCAGAGTTTAACTTCACTGTCGCATGTGAAGTCTATAATTTTTTTGATTAAGAAAGGGAAAACTTTTCTAGAGTTTCTGCACTAAGCAGAAAATAATATAGAGCATTCATTCAGTACGGCGAAGTTTATCATTCAGTACCAGTGAGATCAGATCCAGGCAGAAAACAGAGCGAAATGAGCGGTCTCTCGCCGCAAATTTTTGCCGAAAAAGTGTGCAGCGCAAAAACTGCAAGTCATTCCTTTGCCTGCTTTGCTTGCGAACGTTGGGCAACGGCAGATTCGAGCCGTTGCACTATGGTCCAGCCGACCACTTTTTTTGGCCAAAATTAATAACTCGCGAACGAAGCAAGATATTTTGATTTGGTTTTTGCATTCGATATACATATGTATGTATATGTATGTATATATGTATATAATCAGTAGGAAGTTTATTTACAAAAAATATGGTTATCAAAAAAAAAAATTTCAAATTCAAAATTTTCTGGATTAATTTTCCCATCTATACCTATATGTTTTTAAGCATCGTTCACTTCGTTTTCCAGTTCCATGCTCCATTGTTACCCAAAATTATCATCATCGTCATCATATTCAATCGACTCGTACTCTTCAAATGGGGTACCTGCGCTCGATAATAAGTCCAAAACTTCGCTTGGGAGATTTAATTTTTTTGGCTTTGAATCCTTCTCTCTAAATTTACTGAGCAAATAATAGGATCAGAGGTATCCATTGCTCGGTGAAAGACGTCTGTTAAATTTTTTTCCCGACTGCACTTCCGTGCGTGAAATAATCGATCTGTTTTGTAAAGTTTATTTCTGGATTCGGCTCCCTCCTCTCCAAAATATCCCCCAGGAAGAACAGTGCTTTCGATAATATCGGAAGAATGGACCAGAATCTTGTGCACTGTTGCAGTCATTGGTAACCTTGAATATTTATCAATTATCAACTCTGCAGTATCAAAACAGAATTTTTTAAATTTTTCAACATTTATTAGCAACTGGCATGAGAGACATATCAGCACAGTCCTTAAGTTGCTTATTAGCTGCTCTGTCACAGCTTTAGCCATTTCATCTGAAATGTTGCCACAAAGTTTTGATTTCATAAAACTGACCACGGCAGGCAGGCAAGCTATTATTTATTATTGTTCTCATCCACAACGATCGGAGCAGGTCAATGAATAACAATGCAAATGCTACGCATACAATTATATGTATGTGCACATGTATACACATAGGGACACACACACAATCTTATGAGCGCTTGTCGAAATAAAAAACATAAGATTTTGTCTTCCAAGGCAGTCAAATTTCAGTTTTGCTATTGCTGCTCATTCATACTCTTCCCAATATTTACCCTATGACACTTTCCAACAACCCTTGCCATACAGTTACGCAAAATTGCGAACAAATTACGAAAGTGTTTTCAGTAATGCATTGGTACATATGTAAAAGGGAAAATATCAAAAATAGCAAAAACCTCGGCAGGCAGGCCCAGCAAGAAATATATGTATCAATCGCACTTGCATACAATATGTACCAACAACTTTTTACCGTTTTTGCTGTCCGCTGACCCGCCGCCACTCCTTTAATCGACGGGCCACTGAACGCAAAGGGAAACTGAACAAACCAACCACGCGCTGGCTTGTCGTTGCTGAGACGCACAAGCTGCACAAATAAAAAATACCCCTTGAACCAATTTTCAATAATTGTCAACGAAAAATCGAATATATGATTTAAATATATATATTGTTTATGCTAGAATATAAACAATAAACAATGCTAGAATATACATGTAGAATTGAAATAATATTAACGAATTTCAAGTTTTGCTATTAAATTGCACAAGGTTAATATTAAGTTTATACTACCCTTCCAACTTTGACTTTAATAAGCATATTGAAGCAAAACTCAAGAACTGCCGATTTACAATTTTGTGAAAATAACAAAAATACAGACCGCGCCTACAGCGTTGCCGAAAAGCAACAAAAACTAGTAAAAACTACTTTTGGTTGTTGTACTTTTTGTTGCATTTTGGCAGCCATGCACGGCGTATTCACATATGTATAAACTTGCTGTTTGTGGGCAAAGAAATATGCGTTGATAGAAATTTGGGTGGCGAGACATTGTTGTTGCTGCTTGTGAGAAATACTTTATGCATGGATTGCTTTGATATGATTCGATTATAAATTTATAACATTTATATGCAATCATCACATCGGTTATAATGTGTCATTGTATTTTTAATATATTTGCGGATTTAATGTAATTATGTTTGTATATGTTTTATTAGTTCTAAGTTATTTCAATAGTTATAAGAAACCTGTAATAAATAGTAACAAATATAGCAATTAATAATAAATATACACATATTGTTAACATTGCACTTCTTTATGTTACTCAACCTGTTTATAAATTGCCAAAACGCTACCTTACAACACATATTATTACATTATGACATAGTTTATTTTCTCAAATGGTTGCACGTCTCTAGGTTGCCCTCTGATTACAATATCATTGGCAAAATCGTTTTTTCTTTTTGACTGGATACCTAAAAGAATACTAATAATTAAAGTAATAATAAAAGTTTAGTGCTGATCGGCCGTTGTTAGAAAATCTTGTTTATTGAAATATTGTTGCTTCCAGGGTACAATCGCACCACCAAATGTATTTCATTATGCATATTTTTTTGTGATTACAAAGTATACAATATAATTGCATATGTTCTTTAAATATTACACGGTTTCTTGAATATTTACTATTGTTCATTAAGCACATGGACATTTACATTTCTGTTATGTTAAATAAATACAATATTTTATTATAATATATGTAAATCATGTTTTTAATATAAAATAAAATTTATACAATATTAAAAAATAAATACACATATTTTAAAAATGCGCGTTCTGGGAGACGACATTTGTTCTTTAAGGTATATAAAACATGTATGTATAAATATGTTTACGAAGCAGTATTTAACGGTTTTGTACAAAATCTAATTTAATTTGAAATACAATTAAAAATGTTATTTTTATGAGATATAGTTATAATCATTATTAATAAAAGAATTAAAAAATATAGGCATAACTTTTAATAAATATATAAAACAAAGCTCAGAACTGTCACGTGCTGAAACTCAAACAGGTACAAATATTAACACCGCTCGCGGTTATTATAAGCTTGAACTTTAGCCACCGTGCAGTTTAGCGCCGCATTTATGTCATTAAAAACAGGCACTCCCTGTCGTTTTGCCAAATCAATGAGATACGAGCGACCACGGTTGTAATCCTTTATTGCCGCAACGGTCAGCTAAAAAGGTGAAGAAAAAGTTTTTATTTGTAGTGTTATATATAGCAATTAGAGATGGGATCGGGAAAGAAATTGCTTCCCATCCCGATCCGAAATCGAATTCGCTTTTCCCATCCCGATTGTACCGAAAAATTTTGTGTCTATTTCAAAGAAGTGTGTTGTGAGGCAGCAGTAAAGCTGCTCCACAACGTGTTAAAATTAGTTTTTGGTAAGCTTCATGAATTTGTAATTTTTTAAGTTACTTTGGAAATTATAGTATATCTAAGCATAGCTTTTATACCGGGAACTGGGTTGAGAACAGGTATAGGCTAATGAACCAGTGGTGCGCATCACTGGTTTATAAAGGGATCATGTGCGCTCTCGCGCTCAAGAAGCATGCAGTAAAGCAAAGTTCGCAAATCAACTGAAAGGAACCACACGTGCCGCTGGCAGCAGTGCAAGCTTCAGAGCGAGAGCTGCGACGGCCGAAGCCACAGCAGAGGCTTAAGCAGCCGAAAATTGGCACGCGCCCAAAAAACCAAGGCGAACAGTCGCGATCGGAAGGCAGGTCAACGCGGGAGTGGCAGCTCTTTAAAGTGCGAAAAATAATTAACGTAAAGGTTACACGCGGACGCGCCGACACCGTGAAAACTTAAAGACAAAGACAATAGATTTCAAAATTCTTAAGACACAGTGAAAACCTAAAGACAAAGAAAGGGATTTCCAGGAGCAACTTTAACTACAACAACAACAACGAACAACAGACGCACAAAAGCATGAGACAGGGGTAAGCTGACCTTAGGTCTGCGGGGTATTAAATAGGCGGGTGTAAGTTTTTTTGATTTGAGGCGTGGTAGGCAGCAGAAGTAGACTCCAGTAACGACTAAATGTAAAATAATAGAAAACGAAAACTAAGTGCGTTTTGATTTGAGTGCTTGTACAAGTGAGTTTCCCCCCACCCTGTTTCTTAGCAGCAGCCTGCCCTCCTGCTCGAACGCGTGTTCCGAGTGTTCTCTGCACGAGTTTGTAAGTGTCCGGCATTGCCCGGACACTCGCAAGAATCAACAAAGCGCATTTCGAGGGTTCTCTGTGCGTTTTGGTGAGTCTTGTGGGTGTCCTACCGCCTCCTTGTCTGGGCACATCTCGAGCGTTTATCGATGTGCGTAGTTTAACCTAACAGGGATTGTCGAGATGCTCTCTGAGTCTCGGTATTTTATAAATTTTATTGTAAAATTACTCTGCACTAGACAGAGTTTACCCCAGCCTTAGATCACTTCTTTATTTATTTATTTTTTAAAATATAATCTTACTTCTATTTAAACTTTCGTTTAAAAAATAATTTTCTCTCAAAATGTTTTCCAATCGAGTTCTTCTATCTTCCAAAATTTTACTGGAAGTGGAAATAACCCTTTCGCTGTGACAGAAGACGTTGGAACGTTGAGCACTTCCCTGGAGAGCATTTGCAACAATGGCATATCATTGCATTTATCGCAAACATTTTGTTTGGGTCCCGACAGGTTTACCGTGACCCGTGTAAATTTCGGGATCGAAAACTTATCCCGACGTTCCCGGATTTTTTATAACTCGTTCCCATCCCGTCCGATTTCGATAATTGGCCCGATCCCGACGCCCATCTCTAATAGCAATACTTTTTAGTACACATTTTTAAAAATAGATTAAAATCATCTACGCATCCACTTAGTATAAGCACATTAAACGTTTAGGACCTGGATTTTACTTGAGGTATTTTATTTATAAATTCTATTAACTAAATAAACATGAAAAATGATTGAAATCGGTGCAATGAAAAAATGCCTATATCTTCTACAGCTAGAGCCACTAAATTTGGTGCCAATATAGGTGTTGACGACAACCAAGCAAATTCATAAAAACTTTGGATGCCACGCGTATTAATACTGCCCTAGCCGGCCCAAACCGCCCCAACGGTAATGCGTGTATCTTCCAAAGTGTTTGATCTAGAGTCACCAAATTTGAAGGAAAATAACTGTTAACGATCCTAGAAAACTGTACAAAGTTTTGGAACCACGCCCCAGTATACCGCAGTCGGTTGCGTCCGACTGCAACGTTTCTACTTGTTGGGTAAATCAGGGTATAATGGTTTTGTGCAAAAGTATGTAACAGGCAGAAGGAAGCATCTCCGACCCCATACAGTATATATATTATTGAGCAGCATCAATAGCCGAGTCGATATGGCCATGTCTGTCTGTCCGTTCGTCTGTCCTCGTAGATCTCAGAGACTACAAGAGCTAGAGACTTGAGATTTTGAATATAAGTTCTCCTAAACCATAAGCAGAAAAAGTTTGTTTCAAATTATCAATAACTGTTCTTGTTTCCGATATACACATTAAATCAATTACAAAAAAAATATCGAATTTGGAAAATGTAAAAAAAATGGGTACCGATAGAACTTTTTCAAAGTTTCGTCCAAATCAGTTAAGTTAAGTCAGATATTAGTGCTGTTTAAATTTATCATTTTTTGAAGCATACTTTTAGGGCGCAAAGAGTAAAATACTTATTGCAACTGGCTTCAGGGTACCTTCTCACTTGTTTTATGTTTGTTTTTTTGTAAATTAAATTTGCTAAGTAATGCTATTTTTTTCGCAGTTGTATGTTAACAGCACTTGCAAATCAAAAGTAGTCAAATCTATTATGACTATTTTAGGTTATTCATATAGTATAGTAAACGTGCCAAAGTCAGTGAGTTAGAAAATTAACCTGCAATGCTCACTGGACAATTGATGATTGAACGAATGTTTAGGGTGTTTTAAGATATTTTCAACACTAGTTTACAATTATTACTCAACTTTTTGTAGTCGTATATTAGGTCGAGGAAATAAATGCAAACTGTTTTAACTGCAAAGAATTGTGACATTAGAGACATATAAGCATTTACTCTGGACTTTTTTAATGTACTATGTGAACGGCCCAACAGTTCTTTGTAAACCTCACCTTTTCTCCACCGAGCACACAGTCATCAGGTAGCATTTGAACGGCCAATACAACGTTGTACATAAATCCAATACAATGCGCAGCTAATGTCATTGGCGCCAACGAGCGCGTCTCATTAGTAATGACAAAGAGCAGCCAGCGACTGGATTCTATAAGAGAGGGATTGTATAGGCTGGGACGCACTGCCAATTGATGATGTGACCAAGTAAGCGACTCCTCGTCAACTTGAAGCTCCTCCTTTTCCTCTAGTTGGAATTCAGTGCCACGACACTTTCGACGCGTGCGCACAAACGAGCACTGCTGCTTCTGCTCTTGCGGCTTTTTCTGCTCCTGCAAGGGTAGCTGATTTATACTCTCGTGTAGGGCAGGCATGTGAAAGCTAACGCCCTTCTCCTTTAGAAAGGGTATCGCAAGCTTTTGTCGCCATTTTGTGCGTAACGCACAGCTGCCTCCTAGATAAACATCACGCATCTCCAAACCAGAACAACAAAGCGTATCACCGGCGCTAGCTATGGAGCTGCTGCTTGAAAATACCGAGTCATTTGAATCGCTTTCCTCTTCGTCTGGGGAGGGCGTTGTTGCAATGTTTTTGACACCAAGTACAGTACGTGGTTTAGTTTCTATTGTTTTGGTGGTAATAATTTCGGTTGTTTCAACCGATTCGACATTTAACAGAATTTGTGCCTGTGTTTTTTTACCTAAGGCTCTCGTCGTGCTTGGCTGGGGCGATGAGGTGCCACTGTCCCGACTGCGGTTAAGCTGATCAAACAAACTCTGACGCTCCGTATCAAGCCCAATTCCTCTGCTACTATTAGAAGGCACGCTGGCGTTGCTTGAAGTGCGCGAAATGTTTTTGCTAGCTGCGTAGTAAATATCAACATCCGGAGCTGAAGTATACAAAAAGTAAGTTAAAGGCATATATACTCTCCATTAATATCAATGTAGGAAACGACATAAAAAAGCGCTTAATAAAACAACACATTAGCTGAAGCGAAAATAAAATCTCAATTCTTGGTCGATTAAAAATGTCGAGCAGAATACGCTGAGTTAAAGGCTATACAAATTTTAAAAACAAAAATCAAATAAGTCCACCGCCACAAAGCTCGTTTTCTCAGTGATTTTAATTATAAATGGCCTGCGATTTTTTGAAAATACTTTTACAACGCAGTACCATTGCGACCTTGATCGCAATCTTAATTGGTTGGAACTCAAACACTATTCTCAATACTCAACTTTTATCCACACCCTTCAAGCTAGAGACTTGAAACTTTGCAATACCGATATCTATGGCCGGAAAAGGTAGTTTCCAGATAGTGGTTCTACGAGAACTGGGCGGCTGGCAAATCAAAAAACTCGGTAGCTCAAAATCGATAAGTCCACCTATTTCGCACATCCTTACAGATAGAAATACCCAATTTGGTAAGAAAATGGCTACTAACAACCTCCACAAACTGCATCAAATCTTTTGTTGCCACGCCCATCTATACTGACATAGCCTTCTCTAACCAACCTAACGTTTTGTTTAGAACGGGAATGTGTGCTAGAGTCACCGAATTTGGTAGCAAGATAAATGGTAGAAACCCCCAAAAAGCCACGCTCCCCAATTCCCTAGCCACCTGTATTTTGAAGTCAAAAAGAAATATATCTTCCACCTTTTTATACCCTGAACCAATAAAATGTGTAAAAAATTCTGTGCAAAAGTATGTAACAGGCAGAAGGAAGCATCTCCGACCCCATAAAGTATATATATTATTGATCAGCATCAATAGCCGAGTCGATATGACCATGTCCGTCTGTCCGTCCTTCTGTCCTCGTAGATCTCGGAGACAACAAGAGCTAGAGACTTGAGACTTTGAATATAAGTTCTCCTAAACCATAAGCAGAACAAGTTTGTTTTAAATTATCGATAACAGCTCTTATTTCCGATATACACATGGAATCGATTTGGACGAAATTTTGAGAAAAGTTTTATCGTTACCAATTATTTTTACTTTTTCCAAATTCGATATATTTTTATAATCGATTCCATGTATTTATCGGAAACCAGAATACTTATCGATAATTTGAAACAAACTT
The DNA here is from genome assembly GCA_035044585.1 of Scaptomyza polygonia. Classification (NCBI taxonomy): domain Eukaryota; kingdom Metazoa; phylum Arthropoda; class Insecta; order Diptera; family Drosophilidae; genus Scaptomyza; species Scaptomyza polygonia. The sequence continues at coordinate 11,841 of JAWNNU010001549.1, forward strand.
GTTCTGCTAATGGTATAAGAGAACTTATATTCAAAATCTGAAGTCTGTAGCTTTCGTAGTCTCTGAGATTTACGCGTTCATACAGAAGGACCCTGTTTTAGCCATTTTATGCGTTCAGGGTATAAAAATATCTAACTTGGAAAATGTAAAATGGGGGTTGACATAATTGGAAACGATAGAAATTTTCTTGTCCAAATCGTTCAAGAAACACCGGAGATATCGTAAAGCTAAGTCAGTTTTTAGTTTTGTTTAAATTGATCATTATCTGAAGCATTCTTTTATGGCGCAAGGAGTAAAATATTTATTGCAACTGGGTTCAGGGTAACTTTTAGTCAGGCCGACTTTTGCCTTTCTACTTGTTTTAACTAGAGCCAACAAAATTGGTGCCAAGATAGGTGATGAAGAATCTATAAAAAATTAGGATGCCACGCCCACCCATGCCACCGCCAGCCCCCTTCCCGTAATTTTTACAAATTTGGATCTAGTCATCAAATTTAGTTGGAAGATAGCAATTGACATCCCACAAATTTTGATGCAATGCCCACCCACACCGCCCCCAGCCACCTTTACTCTCTTATTATAGAAGTTTGCTTTGTTAGTATGTGTGTGTGTATTCACAAAATAAATAAATTAGAATTGCACTGGACACATGCACACATGTATGTATGTACATATATATGTATGTGTGTGAATTTAAATATATCAATTGCCGGTTGGCGCGAGCCAATGTTTTGATTTTGATTTGGTACTTTAGATTTAATTGAATAAAAATTTTTTAACGGCATTTTGTTATTACATGTATTTACATATGTATGCCGAGGTGCAGACCTCAATCTGGCCAAGGCTCGCGTTACAGGAAATTTATGAGGTTTCGCGGTAAAAAAGGACAGGGATATCAGGGATCATGTATATTCGTACGGTATCAGCTGATGCCGCGAATGTCTTCCCCAAGGTATACTTAACTAGGTAGTCCCGCTCTTTTGCTTGCCCTCTTTTTCTGTTGCCTTACGATTCAGTCTCGTTGCGAACGTTGTAAGCGACGCACGTACGCGGATATTTCGTTAGGCAACGAGAGAGCGGAGTGAGACTACCTAGTTAAGTATACCTTGGTCTTCCCTACAAATTGGGGACTGATCCGCCGATTAGTAGGAATGCGGGTAGGGCGAAACGCCGCTACTCAATACCGAGAGATGCGGGTGTCGTACCGATTAGGAGATCAAGGAATGGAGACTCTGCCTTGCTGCCGCCGCTGATCACTCAAATATTAAGCTTCAACAAACCGAATCTTGGCGCTTTAATACCCCGCGTGTGCAAATATATATATATACAGTACGAACTCACTCAACGCAACCCTCGTTAAACGCAACTCCTCGATAATCGCAACACCAAAATTCTTAACTTGAAAAAAATTTACCTCATTTTACGCAACTTTCTAACGAAATCATACAAAGTACAGACAACAATTTCTAATTTTATCAAAAACTTAATAAATTAAAATGAAATCCTTGCAGATAAACTCGATTTACTTTGATTTAAATGATAATAAAATGCATCTACTTTTGGAAATAGGTCTCGTAGCCAACAAAAGATTATCCCTCGGTTTTCGCAACCACCTCAATTTTCGCAACAGGCCAAATTCTAATAGGTTGCGTTAAGCGAGGTCGTACTTTATATATATATATATATGAACGCATATATATGGGTAACGCTTGCCTCGTTAAAAAAACAAGAACACGTGGAGAGGTTAGGTTATTTCAATTCACCTTTTTATTCTAGGCTCCTCGCCTTCCAGCACTCTCTTATACTTACTATTCCTATTTATTCCAAACATAACTTAATTATTCGCGCCCGACTCTGTTGCAGTGTCTCATTATTATTTTATAATTTACGTGCCTGCTAAGGTTCCAATTAACCTTCGAGCGAAACTAACCGTCCGCCTGCTTTCGCTCTACGGGGTCGACCTCGCGCTCGGCCTGACCTTGCCCTTAGTCGCCTGTGAATCGCGATATTTTTGACTGTGGGTATTGAGAGCGCGCACGACCTAAGTTTTAATTTCTCTGGTCTGGCCGCTCGGCCCTTGTGCACTCTTATCTACGGTCATACTCATATGGTAACTTTATCGTACTAATTATGCGATATCTTATATGTATATGATGTCTTATATGTATAAAGATAAATTCAAGTGCTTTCTAATATGTATACAAATTCAATGATATCTTATATTTATAAAGATAAATTCATGTGCTGTCTTATATGTATACAAGTTCAATGACGTCTTACTTGTTAAAAGATATAATGTGGTGGAGGCCTGGTGACAGCCTTCCTCACAAAATTTCGATTAGGTGCGCACACGCATATAAGCACCAGAAAACTGCAACGAGTGTGCTCGAGTTTGTTTGAACAACCTAGTCGAACAAAATGTTCAATCGAGCTCGAGACTCGTTCAAAACGAGACGCTCTCGATCGAGCCTCTAGACAAATAGAGTGTTTGAACTCGTCGCCACTCGCAGTACACTGGATTGTTTGGCATCCGAGCCGGTTGTACTTGAGTGTCTGTTCGTCAAAATTTTAGTGGTGAGAGTTTTTCGTGCCACTATTGTTACAACAATTTTTTCTAAAATTTCACCGTTATTTTCAATTTTTTTGATTATATATGTTAGTCCAATGCCGCGCCGTATTTACAGTATTGGTGTGAAACCGAGAATCTATCATAATAATTACTTTTATACGATATATGTACTCAAGCACCGATATTTTACCATCACTATCACTTACAAACTGCTGTTTATGTACACTTCATACATGCATGTCGTTGTCATGAGCTAACTCGAACTCAGTCCGTTTGTTGGCACAAATTTACGAGCTGCTTTAATCATATCGAGTTGGGTTTTGGTGAATGAAACACTTGTTCGCTCAGAGTTCGTGTTTGAAGCGAGGGCGAACGCTCACCACTCCAAGTTGTTTGATAACGAACGAGTTTGAGTTCACACTCGAGTGTGATCGAAAATTCGACACTCGTTGCAGTTCTCTGATAAGCACATGTGTTTGTCCTTCCAGTGCAAGTGATAACATTTTATTCGTTTCTAATGAAACAAATGAAAACATTGAATTTTGCAACTGCCTTAAAAAAAGCAAAATGAATTGTTTTATAGAAATAAGTATTGGTAAATGTCTCAAAAACTTAAGATTTACAAAAGAAAAGACCAACGTTCATGAAAAAAATTCATTTGCGGCAAACTGCATTAAGATATGAAAAAAGCAAAAGCTCAGATATTTAAGGGTGTGTAGAAATCGCAGCAACATATTTGAAATAATTGTGAGAAACAACACCTATCCAAAAATTTAAATTACGTTTGCTAAATAAAAAATAAATAATTTGTGGCAAGAAGAGAAATTAATTGCACAAAGCATACATTTTTATTCTTAAGCATATAACTTTATGCGGGATGGGCTGGTGTTAAATTTTCCCTTTAATACTCCGATTCCAGTACAAGCCGGATGCAAGTATGTAATTGGAACTCGGGAATGTTGTTTCCGTTTGTATTAGATTCCCTTATGCACAATGAGAATCTTGTTTAAATTTCCCCGTTGGTCGGTTGCATTTCCCAGTTGGTCGGTTTTACAATTTAACATTACAGAGCACTGAACAGCTTTTTTACATAGTCGATAGTATGAAATTTCCCATCGATACTTGGTTTAAACCATAGCTCGCAAATAACAGTTGAGCGTTTTGCGTAGTCTTCAAATAAGTCTTTTAACTGAGTATTTAAGAAAAATACTCGCGAGCAACGGCGTCATCGGCTCTTCGCTTAGCTCGCTCGTGCTCGATCGTTTTTTTCTTTTCGCTTTTGTTACACTTAGAGCGCGAATATTTGCTTGAGTGAAATGAAGCAAAACGTCTTTACTGCAAAATAGTATGTATCAAGTGTTGCATTTGCGAAATATTTTAATTGCGTTTGTGAATTGAGTGCGTACGGTGAAAATTAAATTTTATGCAAAATGGGAAGAGAGTTAAATAAAAAAGTGCACAAATTCTTTAAATTTAATCCACACGAAAACAAATCAACATGTAATGTTTGCGGAATGCATTTTCAGCCCTCCACTTCGTATTAAATGAACGTCAGAGTTCATTAAGCGCACAACATTTAAATTCATTGCTAGTAATTAAGCTTAAAAAAAAGTAAAAATTAAATAAATATTCATCATAAAAAAATTCACTTTTAAGTTATTTTAAAGTAAAGAGTGCTTGCGAGAGTTTTTGCAGTAACTTATTCTGTCATTTACTCACTTACTGAGTCTCTACTCGCGAACGACAGTTTTATTGCTTCCGAAAAGAGAATCGGTAAAAGAGATCACTCAAAAAACTCACCAACAACACTCAAGCGAAAACCGATGCAAAATAGATAAATAGACTCTTGCTCAGAGTGAGAGTGAATATTTTGAGCATTTTCGCTTCTGCACTGTTATTGAGCGTAAAGAAAAAAACGCTCAACTGTTATTTGCGAGCTATGGTTTAAACAGTGCCGATTTGGGTAAAACAGCTGGGTCGTCAAGTGCAATTCATCCTACATCCGCGACTAGCTGTTAATGGCGGATGCAACCTAATGGAATCGGGGTATAAGTCGTCGTTGTGTAGATGGGAACCAATTAAAAACATGGTCCCAGGGCTAAGCGAAAATTTTTCAAGCACATAGCTTAAAATATTTTCAAAAATGGATGAAAAGCAAGCATGCTGTGTTACTATTTGATGAAATCGCGATTAGAAGGGGTCTCTTTTATAATTCACGCGCGATGAAGAGGAAGGGTTTGTAGATGAAGGTGTTACAAAAAACTCAGTTGTGAAAGTAAGTTTGTGTCTTAATGGTGAGGGGCTTGTGTGACAACTGGAAATATGTTTTAAGCTATTTTGCTCCATCAATTGGTCTGTTATTTAAGCAAACAATTGAAGATAATATTAGAGCTGCTCAAGATTCGGGCCTCAATATTCGAGCAATTGTATGCGACCAAGGCTCAAATAACCGGAGAGCCTTTATAAAACATGAGTTTAGCTAAAAAACTCTATGTTTAACAGTCCGTTGAAAGAAAATATTCGCCATCTATGATGTTCCGCAAATTGATTTTGCAAGATCGATTCATGTGTTTTGTTGAGAGAGAGACAGAAGGCGCTTGAGTTTTTCTATCTTTTAGACAACAGGACGGCAGTAAAAATAAGTGTTGAGATTTATTTGCGAGCGCTACAGTGAGCACAGAAAATACATTTTCAACTACTTTCCGTTGGTTCTCCTTAGAAAAATAGTACTTGGCGCTCAAATAAATTGTGAGGGTCGAGTTTCTCGTATACTACAGAAAGATTTTCATCTTTAATGAGTCCAACAAGCTTTTAATACTACAGCTTACATATTTACCCAATTACACTTGTCTTCTTATTCTGACTGACAAACTGCACCAAATTAATTTTCGTTATTGTTTATTTACTTTTTATACGCTGAACCCATAAAATGGGTAAATCAGGGTATAATGGTTTTGTGCAAAAGTATGTAACAGGCAGAAGGAAGCATCTCCGACCCCATACAGTATATATATTATTGATCAGCATCAATAGCCGAGTCGATATGGACATGTCTGCCTGTCCATCTGTATGAACGCGTAGATCTCAAAGACTACACGAGCTAGAGACTTGAGATTTTGAACATGAGTTCTCCTATACCATGAGCAGAACAAGTTTCAAATTATCGATAACTATTCTTGTTTCCGATATACTCATGGAATCAATTACAAAAAAATATCGAATTTGGAAAATGTAAAAAATGGGTAACGATAGAACTTTTCTCAAAATTTCGTCCAAATCAGTTAAGAAACACCAGAGATATCGCAAAGTTAGGTCAGATATTAGTGCTGTTTAAATTTATCATTGTTTGAAGCATACTTTTAGGGCGCAAAGAGTAAAATACTTATTCCAACTGGTTTCAGGGTATCTTCTAGTCGGGCTCTCCCGACTAGAGCCTTCTTACTTGATTTGCATAGTTATTATCAAAAATTTGTAATGCATTTATTTTATTGAAGGAAAAAAAACATAAAACCAATAAACCAAAAAATAACTAAAAAATTAAATCAAAAACAAACAAGCAGAAACGTTGCAGTCGGACGCACCAGACTGCGGTATACTCGATACCAGTAGTAAAACAGATTAAAAGAGAGCTGATTGCAAAGGTGTGTGGATACGGCAGGCGTGTACTCTGCCTCAAAGATTGTCTGGTGCAGATGGGGATGCCAAAAAGCTATCTTCCTTCCAAATTTGGTGACTCTAGCTCAAAGCTTGTTAAAGGTAGGGGCTGGGGCGGTATGGAGGCGTGGCATCAAAATTTTTGCTGCAGATCTATGTATCATGTCAATAATTATCCTCAAACCGAATTTGGTGACTCTAGCTCAAAGTTAGTAGAATATGGTGGAAGGGGGCTGGAGGCTGGTATGGGGGGGCGTGGCGTCCAAAGTTTTGCTGCAGATGTTTTTATGATGTTAATTGCTATCCTCATACCAAATTTGGTGACTCTAGCTCAAAGTTAGTAGAACATGGTGGAAGGGTGGCTGGTATGGGGGGGCGTGGCGTCCAAAGTTTTTCTGCAGATCTATTTATGGTTTTAATTGCTATCCTCATAACAAATTTGGTGACTCTAGCTCAAAGTTAGTAGAATATGGTGGAAGGGGGGCTGGGGGCGGTATGGGTGGGGGGCGGTATGGGTGGGGGGCGCCATCAAAATTTTTTGGGTTTCTTCATCACCAATCTTGGCACCAAATTTGGGGGCTCTAGCTCAAAAAATGTGGAAAATGGGTGGCTCCAAAATTTTTCATGCAGTTTTTTGGGGATTGTTAGTAGCTTTTTTCTCCCCAAATTTGGTAGTTCTAGCTATAAGGGCTTGCGAAATAGCTGGATCTATCGATTTAGCGTTATCGAGTTTATCGATTTGCCAGCCCCCTAGTTATCGTAGAGCTCCAATCTTGACACTTTAATTTACTATGCCATAGATAAAGAGATTTGCAAAGTTTGAAGTCTCTAACTTGGAGGGTGTGGAAAAAAGTTGCGAACATACGGACGGACAGACACCATGACGGACATTGCACAAACCCAATATACTCTTTACCTTCGGTATCGAGTATAAAAAGCCTACTACTATAAGTTTTATTATTTCTTTAGCTATTAATTTATTTTATTTAAGTAAAAATATTTTTAAAAAAAATAAAACATTTTATTATAAGTTTTTTTATTTTATTAGTTCTTAGTTAAAACATTATCAAATTATTTGACTGATTGACACACCGGCTAAGAGATAAAAAAAACTATGTTTAAAATGTGCTACCGCTTTTACCAACTGAGTGAAATTTTTGTTCAATTAAATCTAAATTACCAAATTAAAATCAAAACATTGGCACGCGCCAACCAGAAATCAACACATATAGTGGTACACATATATAAATGTATACATAAATATATGTATGGGTACATATGTCCAGTGCAATTCTGTTTTGTTTCTTTTGTGAATAAATAATATCCAAATGGTATTGTGTATATGTATTTAAAGAAAATATTTCCAATAATTGCATATTTTGTGTAACATAAGTTGGCGCTTAGCAATAAATTGAGAAATTTAAAAAAAAAGTTTAATAACATAAAATTTGCCAATGTTAATTTCGAGTCGAGCGACAAATATGCGGCATAATGTGGCCGGGGCGGTATGGGTGGGGGGCGGCAACCAAGTTTTTTGGTTTCTTCATCACTAATCTTGGTACCAATGATATAGGCTTTTCTGTTTTTAAACTACAGGGTGATTAGGGAACGGGGGGGGGGGGGGGGGGCCTGGCTCTTAAGTTTGTATTCTGTTTTTTTGGGGTCGTTAAAAGCTATTTTCCTACTATTTAATGACTCTAGATCAAACACTATGGAAGATAAAAGCATTACCGTTTTTAGCGAAGTGTTGGGGCTTTTGAGGGCGGCTAGGGCAGTATGAATTTGGTTGGGGGTTGTCAACACCTAGCTTGGCTTTAAAATTTGGTGGCTATAGCTCAAAAACTGTAGAAGATCTACGCATTTTTGTGGGGGAATGGTTGGGCGTGGCTCCAAATGATGCAGTTTTTGCAGGTTGTTAGTAGCTTTCTCTTCTCCAAATTTGGTAGTTCTAGCTGTAAGGGCGTGCGAACCATCTAGGTTTATCGATTATCTGTTATCGAATTTATCGAAAGAACAACAATCTTGACACTTAACTGTCCCGGCCATAGATAAAGATATGTGCAAAGTTTCAAGTCTATAGGTTAAAGGGTGCGGAAAAAAGTTGCTTTCATACAAACGGACAGACGGACGAACACCATGACGAACATTGCACAAACCCAATATACTATTTACCTTCGGTATCGAGTATAATAAAAATAATCTCAGCCTACATCTCACCAAAAGAAAACTTCAACCTTGAAAATATCAATAACGTCTTCAACCAAACCCAAAACACCCTCATATTGGGCGACTTTAACAGTTGGCACCAACAATGGGGATCAACAAAAAATAACATAAAAGGATATACACTCGCATCGTTTATGAAAAACCCCAATTTCACTCTACTTAACGACAAATCACCTACAAACTTCTCAACTCACAACACATTTACCCACATGGACCTCACACTTTGCACACCTGACATTTTTACAGATACCACATGAAAGATAACTGACTACCTAAAAGGAAGCGACCACTTCCCAAAACTAATTACAATTTTCCAACAAGACACCCCAGACCCAAAGAAGCCAAAATTCAATCTAAACAAAGCAAACTGACAGGAATTCTGCTACCTCACAAACCATTTAAGCACAGAAATAAATACTTCAATCAACATTAACAAAGAAACAGCTAACATCAATAAATTAATAATCCAATCAGCACATCACACTATACCCCAAACAGGCAGCTTAAATCGCCCAAGCAATGTCCCTAGGTGGAACAACACATTAGTAGATTTAAAAAAAAAAACAAGTAAGAAGGCTCTAGTCGGGATAGCCCGACCAGAAGATACCCTGAACCCAGTTGCAGTCCTTGCATCCTAAAAGTATGCTTTAAATAATTATCACTTTAAACAAAATTCATAACTGACTTAACTTTACGATATCTCTGGTGTTTCTTAACCGATTTGGACGAAATTGAGAAAAGGTCTATCGTTACCCATTACACCAACCTCCATTTTTACATTTTCCAAATTCGATAGTTTTTTGTTATCGATTCCATGTGTATATCGAAAACCAGAGTAGTTATCGATAATTTGAAGCAAACTTGTTCTGCTCATGGTATAGGAGAACTTATATTCAAAATCTGAAGTCTCTAGCTCTTGTAGTCTCTGAGATCTACGCGTTCATACAGACGGACAGACGGACGGACAGACGGACATGGCCATATCGACTCGGCCATTGATACTGATCAAGAATATATATACTTTATGGGGTCGGAGATTTTCCTTCTGCCTGTTACATACTTTTGCACAAAACCATTATACCCTGATTTACCCATTTTATGGGTTCAGGGTATAAAAACAAAGCACTGCAAAACCTTAAAAGAAATATTAGCCAGACAAACATAATAACATACAGAAAATCCGATGCCCGCTTCAAAAAATATCAAAACAAAAATCTACAGTACATTTTACAGGAAACATTAACCCAAACACCACCTCAAAAATATGGTCCAATATTAGAAAATTCTGCGGACTAAACCCTTCCAAAGCCATACACTTTATCAAAGACCCGCTCACCCACCAAAACATCACAGCCTAAAAATAACACCTTCGCCCAACACTGGGAAAATGAGTCCAGCGAAACAAACTTCTAATCTAAATTCTCCATATTAAAATATACAACAGTATACACTCCAACTAATAACAGCCACTCGCAAACAGCCCTAATGATAGAAACAAAAATCAATATGATCGAAAAACAAGCCTTAAACTACTTAAACAATATCCTTCAAAACTATCTCCCCCAAAAGTACAAAACCACAATACCCATACTAAAACCCAACTCCGACAAAACATCTATTAACGCGTACAGACCTATATTCCTCAACCCATGCACCAGCAAACTACTTGACAAAATATATAATAGCTAAAAGGATTTGGTGGTTTGTTACAGCCAACAACTTCATTCACCAACAACAAATAGGATTCAAACAGGGAAAATTGGTTACAGACAGTCTACTTAACGTGGACCATCTGATAACTAGCTCCCTCTCAAAAAAACGTCACAGCTCTATCATATCTCTAGACTTCTTTAAAGCTCTCGATAGAGTGGGAGTACACTCCATTCTCAACCAACTAAAATAATGGAAAATAGGCCCAAATATACTAAACTATATAAAAAAAAGACGGACAGGCTGTGTCTCCAACACGGCCGCTAAGATTTTACGTAGAATACGTAACATTTCAAATTTATCAAACAAAATAGAAGTAATGACAAAATAATGAAATTAAATTAAGTAAAATATATTTTTAAATGTATGCTCCAAACCATATCAATGAAGGTTGAAGATTGAATGTAGTTTCCATAAGTTCCTAGAAGGGTTTGTTTTCTCTCCTGATAAATTTCATACGAATATTAATTATATAAATGTATTTTCTAATCACACTTATTTATATTTACTTTCAAAATATTTTGTTAAATATAGGCGCTTTTAAGGAGGCATTTTATTATATTTTCATTCTATTTAGTATATTGGTAGCGACTTTTTTGCACTAGTTTATTTTTCGTGAATATACACACACACACACTCATTTTGCCTCCCGAATCAAATACATACATAAATAGTTAAAAACAGCCATAAACCAACAACAACACGTGCTGGATTGTCGTGGCTGAGACCCAAAAAATGCACAAATTAAAAATACCCCTTGTACAAATATTTAATAATCGTCAATAAAAAAAATCAAATATATAATTTAATATATAGATAATATATATTTTAATTACTTACAAAAAACGTCGATTTAAGTGCTAGTTTATTAAATTATCTACAACGTGTTTAATTGATTCTGAACGCCTTACCTTATTGCCAAAATATGAACAAACATATTACACAGACATAATATTGAAGTAATCACGTTTTGCTTTTTAATTGCACAAAGTTCATATTGAGTTTATACAACCCTTCTAAGTTGGTTTGCATTAATTAGTATAAGTCAAATGTTGAGACGACATGAGAAATGAAACGCGGTTGCTTCTTTTTCGAACACACACAAGCTTTTACCGTTGTTTGTTGCAGCTGCACTATGGGGCGCTTTGCAAAAAAAAACTGTCATATATTTATTTTTACATGTCCCAAAACTAACTTCTTGTTTATGCAAATCTCTAGTAAAAATTATATAGTTAGCCGATATCCATGAATTTTTAAAAAAATTTTAGTATTATATAAACATGCTTGACTCCCAGATTTCGACCTGATATTTTGAAAACAAAGGGCGACAACAAGCCAATTTTATTAAAATGATTTTCCTTTGGTTCTTACAAACCTAACGCAAAAAACCAAATCAAAATATCTTGCGTGGTTTGCAAGCCATTAATTAATGCCAGATTTTGGTAAAATGCCCACAGTGCGTTGGCACGCCGCTTGCTTCGAAACACCACTGAGCGCAACGGCAACTGAAACAACACTATATGCACAGTCTATCCGCTATAGCTATAACTATCGCGCCCGCTCTTACTTATTGCTAATACATGAGCACATAAAACACGCATATGAAAATTGCCGAAAAATGTATTGCGCTTAAAATTTCATTTACTTATGGATTCAAAAACTTTATATGTAGCAGTATTATACTTTATATACTGTTCGAAAGCTAACAAATTCAGTTAACTCCTATATAAATGAGATTCCATTTGGGAATGTTTAAAGTATAAAAAAATCGAAATGAACGCGGCGAAAGTGGTCGCAAAAATTTTTACTTCGCATTGCACCCCTAACCTGCCGAATAACGTATTCTACGTTAAAACTATATGTACAATAGGAAAATAAAAACAAGAGTAGCGAACTGCAATACAGAGCTACCCTCTCCCAAAACAAATGCAAACACATACATATTTGCCGAAGCAACTACTGCACGGTACAAATAGCAACACACAACACCCAAAGTCTGAAATATCCGAATCCTAGGACTTAACATAAATCAAAAATATAAATGGGAAATCCATATCGATAAAATAGTTTTAACCCTACACAAAAGACTAAACATTATAAAATGCCTTGCAGTCCCAAAATTCAATTGCAACACTTTCACCCTCATCTCCACCTTTGTAACACTAGTTATATCAAAAAGTGACTTCGGGCTTATATTCTATAGAAAGACTCCCAACCCCAACTTAAAAATATATAAACAATTATTAACAGTGGAATAAGAGCGGCACTTGGCGCATATACCTACCCCACATTACCCATAGACTTAACCTCCTTACCAGCAAAGCATCCAAAAACCTCATATTCTCTAAACACTCACCAATACACACAATAATAAACAAGTCCATCAAACACAAATATGACAAAAAAAAAAAAAAAATCAACTCAGCCATCTCTAGAACAATTAACATTTGTCTCACCCACAACATTCCTTTTCAACCCACCAAAATAATAAAAGCAAATAGACCCCCCTGGAAACTCTTCCCAATATCATAGACATAACCCTACATCAATACACCAAAAGCACCACCAACCCCTTTGTGTTCCAAAAACACTTTCAAAAAATTCAAAAAAAATCACACCCAATATCAATTCACTTACACCGACGGGTCAAAATCCACCCACAACACATCATTTGCCATCACACAGAGGGAAACAGTAATCAAAAGAGGGATTCTCCCGACCTACACATCCATATTTACAGCAGAAATAATAGTTATACTTGAAGCACTCAACATAATACTGTAAAAAAGCGGTAAATGGATCATATTTTCGACTCACTATAATTCCTTAAATCAATACAAAAAACATCGACACCCTCAGCTACTACCCAAAAACTATACGAACACTACTGACAAGACACCAAAACAGAGTAAAACTGATGTGGATTCCGAGCCACATAAACTTAAATGACAACGAGTTCGCCGACAAACACGCCAAAAATGCAGTGGAATTCCCACTTATCACCACAAACAATATAAATATGACAGACATAAACAAACACCTCAAATAAATACTACTACCATAGACAACATCAAACTTTTAATAGATTTCTTAAAAAAAAACCAGCCAATACCACAAAATATAAAAACAACGAGATAAAATAGACATACATCGCACTCAAATACCACCGATCTACCCAACCAAAATTGAAAATACCTAACATAAGACTGTAAATAACATTTAGTCGTCGCGCTCTTCGACCAGAGCGACTCAAACGGCAAAATGCAGCCCGAAAAGTGGATAAAGGTGGAGGCGCTACTGTTCGATGCGCTTCCGAGACGTTTGGGCGCGGCGGACTTGCTCCCCATCTCTTTTGGTGGAGCGGGCTGGCTTTCCGGCGCTAAAGTTTGCTGCATGGCGCACGACACCGACGCAGAGCTCACCCGACTGGTGCGGAGGCTGAGCCAAAAATGCAGGCGCTTATCATCGGGGCAGAAGCAGCTTATGTTGGTCCTACCTCACTAACGTATACAGTGGTAAACATTTGGAGAGTCCTTAGTAGACACTCCTCCTCGGAGCACAAGTACATTTAATGCGGTGTTAATTTTTAACGAATAGTAAAGGATAAAGTATACAGAAACCCGCGGAACACAGACAGGAAGCAGTTTGTTAAAGAAGTTGAAATAGGCGAGTTTCTGGACATCTCAGGCGCATTCGAAATTGTGTCGACGGAAGCAATAGTGCACAGCCTAAGAGCTGTGACCCCAACAGAAGCAGTATACGCCTGGGTCCAGAACCTACTGAGCAGAAGGAGAATACACGCGGAATGGGGAACCACAACCGCAATTAGGCAAGCCAAGTGCGCAAGTGTCTTGCTGACAAGCAATTGTACGAACTAGAATAAACTGAAGCTCACCCAGCAAGACGTACAAGAGTGACGGAATACATTGTAGCTGATGCTGAGTTCAACAAAAGATTTACGGAGAACAAATTGGGTGTTAGTTTCTCAGTGCGCTACAGAATTTGGTTTGAAAATTATGTTCTCAAGGCACCAGTGAACAGCGTAGATTTGTTTCAAAATGTTTTTCCAACAGAACTTGTTGAAAATTTTATTTGTCAAAAAAACTACAAATCACTAGGCAAAAAAGATCGCCACACTTGTCGCAATCAAACGGATTCGGTTACCCCGAGTATACAAGGCATTTACTAAATTTAAGAATGATTGCTGAAAGGATTATTTCGCCACGCATACCTTTTATGCAAATTCGTAGTTTGCGTTTGTATGCAGTTTAAAAGCCATTATTGGCCATGTAATTACTGAGCCTACAGAAATAAACAAAATGGTATGTGAAATACTACGACAGTTAGCAGACGATCATTCATTTAATGTGCATTTGAAAAAGCATTTAATTCATAAGTCAACACATTTACAAGGCTTTGTAAACAAGGAAGAAATAAAAATTATAAACTTAAAAAAAAAGCATGAACTCCCAAGACATATTCATGATACCTTGCCTTTTCCCTTTAGGGGCAAACTCAGTCAAATTTGAAGGTTATAGGTGTATGTATGTATAACTTACTGGAAATTAAAAAAAAGTGAATTGCACTGCTTTGAAAAAAGATTTCATTGAGGATTAAATTTTTGTTCTCCCGTTTTCTAAAGAAAACAAGTAAGAATGCTCTAGTCGGGATAGCCCGACCAGATTATACCCTGAACCCATTTGCAGTCGTTGCGTCCTAAAAGTATGCTTCAAATAATGATCACTTTAAACAAAACTCATAACTGACTTAACTTTACGATAACTCCAGTGTTTCTAAACCGATTTGGACGAAATTTTAAGAAAAGTTTTATCGTTACCCATTACACCAACCCCCATTTTTACATTTTCCAAATTCGATATTTTTTGTTATCGATTCCATGTGTACATCGAAAACCAGAGTAGTTATCGATAATTTGAAGCAAACTTGTTCTGCTTATGGTATAGGAGAACTTATATTCAAAATCTGAAGTCTCTAGCTCTTGTAGTCTCTATGATCTACGCGTTCATACAGACGGACAGACGGACAGACGGACATGGCCATATCGACTCGGCTATTGATACTGATCAAGAATATATATCCTTTATGGGGTCGGAGATGCTTCCTTCTGCCTGTAACATACTTTTGCACAAAACCATTATACCCTGATTTACCCATTTTATGGGTTCAGGGTATAAAAATTTTCATACTACAGAGGCTTTGATTGATCACACTGGATAGTTTGAACAAAATATTTCGATCACATTATCCAGTGTTGACTATCGAGCGTAACGCTGGTTTTGCCGTAGTCGACAGCAGCAACTTTATCATCGCTTGTGGAGTTCTTCCTGAACACTGCTCTGTATTCACCGCATTTTACAATTTGCAGTGGAAGTCTTTCAACAATAACAGCTGTCAAACAACATAATCGTAACGTATGCATCCAATACCAGGAAAAATTTTTAATGAGCTGGCTCCCAAGCCACTAAGGCCTAACCGTTAATGAAAATGTCGAAGCAGTAGCAATCACTATTATCAACGCACCGTCAATATTACGCAGCCTTCTGGCGGAAAAAGATATTCTGAGACACATCAAGAAAATAATTTCCCAGAAACATGCCGAAAACTGAAACACATTCCAACACAGGGATAAAACGTTTAATCTGGATGGTACTGGTACTTCATTTCCAGCAAGGTGCCCAAAACACATAGGCACAACATTTGTTGGTCATACGCAATTGACAGAAGAACACCTTTTAACTCGAAGTTCGGCACGACGCTGCACATGCGGCGATACTCTCTCCATCGACCACATGCTAGACAGCTGTCCGGATACGGCACCAAAAGAACCCTCTTCTTTAACAACACAAAACTTCCGATCTTTTTTTATAGCATACACCTAAAACTATACACTTTTAAAACGAACATCTACGCTCCCTTAATTTAACGATGAACATTTAATTTGTCCAATAGTAACTATAGAGTAGGCCCAGGTGGGAAGTACTCTAATGTTATTATTTTATAAGTTATCTAATGTAATAAATAAATAAAAAATAAATGCAAGAGCGCTTAAAAATCTAAACAAGGTTGGTAATGATTCAGACTTTAATATTTAAAGTAATTTTCTTACGTCGAAAACTTGACAAACAGCACATTTTTTGTTTTCTTTTAAACTTACCATTTGTAAAGTAAACTTGCGGCGGCGGCACATTTGTGCCTTTGATTGGTGAAATGCACCCGCTCTCATAAATCTCTTGCTGCAGCAGCGACAAGTACGCTGAGATAACGCAAAATAAATCGAAATCGATGAGCTCATGGTTTTGCATGACAGGCGTGGAGAAAGAATTGCAATTTTGCTGCGACGACTGCTGCTGGGTTGATTGCGCATCCTCTAAAAATTGCTTGTTACATTTTAGACTTTGCGTTTGTAACAGTTTTAAGAATTCGCGTTGATTAATTATTATTTTAGTTAAATTATTAAAATTAACTAAACTCTGAGCGTAGCCTAGCAGTAAGAGAGCACGTTTACACTGTTCAACAGTTAGAAGATCGCATTGCGGATTGACACGATCAAATGCGCCGCGTACAGTACTATAAAAAAAAGACAGAAAAGGAAATGAGAATTAGTCTATGTCTTTAAGCATGCAGCAAAATTATGAAAAAAACTTAAATTTCGAGTGCTTCTTTAGTAGCATCTACTCGATATAGTTTGTCTAGGTGTTAAGTCAAATCTTCAATCAAAAGTTGTTAGCTCTAAAAAAAAAAAAATTGTTATAATTTTTGTGTATGTGCGTTTGTTAAGGCAGAACCAAACGTTGCTTTCTTGGTTAAGGACACGCGGCAAGAATGAACGAAAAGCATGTTAAGCATTGAGCATCAACGGCTACAGCCATACCAACAAGAATCCATACTTATAGAGGGTTCAAACAGCTAAATTCCAACCAACTTAACATTTGTGGAATCTGGCGATTTTACTCTCTCGGGGGACTGCCGTTTGTTGCTTCGTGAATTGTGGGCGAATTCGATGTCAGTCGGCTTGCTGGCTTCGCTACAACATGAAATGCCGTAGTACAGCCAACGCAGCCGTACTGTGTGTTTGAGCGCGATCGCTGCCGATTTCAGAAGCTACTGCGCGCAGAGATCGCGCTCACACACACAGTACGGCTGGGTTGGCTGTGCTACGGCAGTTCATGTTGTAGCTAAGCCAGCAACCCGAATGACATCGAATTCGGCCACAATTCACGAAGCAACAAACGGCAGTCCCCCGAGAGAGTAAAATCGCCAGACTCCAGAGCTTGTAAGTTAGTTGGGAAATCGCTGTTTGAACCCTCTATAAGTATAAAATTTTGTTGGCAGTGGTACATTGTTGCCATGTGCTCTCTTTTTATTCCATTTAAAATAAATGTTAACATAAAAATTTGTATATATCTAGTGCATTATATAAATGCGTTTATCAGCAATAAAATTCAGATTTAAAAATTTTTTTTATAATATTTTTCATAGAATAAAAAATCAGCGACAGCTCTGTAGCGCTCAGCATTCATGCATGTTTTCACTCCAGTCAAACCATACATGAGGCGTAACAGCATTCGTTAAAAAAAACTGAAAGAATTCGTGCGTAAGCATCGTTTGGGCAGATACTCGGCGTAGCATGTGTTGAAAGTCTTTAAGCAAGAAAGCAACGTTTGGTTCTGCCGTAACATTTCTGGCTGGGCCTGCTTGTCGAGATTTTTGATATTTTTTCTATTTATGTGACCTGCATTTGATAATTACAAGTACACTACTGGGTACACATCTTTGTATAACAGTACGGTAATGGTAATACGTCGACAAAACTGTTGTTGAATTCGAAAATAAAAGAGTATGTAAGACCAGCTATTGCAAAACTTAAATTCGTCTGTGTTTACATCTATGCATATACAGTAAGAACTATAAAATGTTTTCTTTGCAATTGAATATCAATTCTTTACCTCCTCTACTTTTATGATTTGACAATTAATGAACAATTAGAAACCTTCATAAAAAATTCATTTAAATTAATATATTTTTTTTTTTAAATTTTTAAATTAATCAATTAAAGTTTCCTACTCTTAAATAGATTTTTTTTTTAAACAATATATATTATTAATGTGTGTCAAAAATCTTTGTTAATTTAAGTTTCTCTCATTTGATCATAAATTGTCAAATCATAATAGTGCAGGAGGTCAATAAATGATAAACAAAAAGCTTTACATATTCTATGCCACCAGCTAACAATTTTGTGGACTATTGCAAAAATGCTAACAAATTCCGAAAGTGTATCCAGTAGTGTCTTTGTCATTTGGAAATACAGACCACAGAAAAAGAAAAATATAAAGAATCTCGACAAGCAGGCCCAGCAAGAAATGTAAGAAACGCAACTGCACACAAATACTAACAAATATTTACCGTTCTTGGTTGCCGCTGACCCGCCGCTTGTCTCACAATAAAAGGGTCGATAAGCGCAACCGAAACAAAACCATATGCACCTGCTATCTGCTATTGCGTTAGCACACACTTATTGCTTACTGTTTTGTTATTCTTTTTTCCATTTGCAAGGTTCCTGAAGCGACTGCCTGAGAAACAGCTTTTTTTACCAAATGCAACGTTTTTAAAATATATGGTCTTTAGCTTGACCGCCCATTTTGGTGGCGTTACTAGAATAATTATGAAGGGTGCTGGTAAAAATAAGCTGTTAGCCGCTGTATGCATAATTATACATTGTACTTGTTCGAAATCTGAGTTTTTACGCTTCGTTCGGGTCAATCGTCATTTTCTGTAGGATCATTTTTAATCATCATAGACGACTAATAACCAGCTTCGATCAGTTAGCAGAGTAATCATGCCAAATGAACGAGCTCGTATTGTATTGTTTATGTTTTCGATTGCACTTGTAATTGAGAAACGCTGTGTTGATTGTGATCAGATTTAAGCGAATAGATGTGTAAAAATTTGTGCAAACGTGGATGCAAAACGTGAGCGAAAATTGTACTCGACAGGAAAACGAAAACTTGGTGCCTCGTTCGAAGATCGTTTCAGCGGCAGAAAATAGGATAAAGAAATATGATTAACATAGTTTACAAAATCGCAACCAGTTTTATGAGTTTACCATAAAAAGAAAACTTGAGCAGATAAAGTCGCTTTTCTTATTCGGAACCAGCATACAAATTTTAATTAAACACTAACTTTTTTTAACAGCGAATCAAAGTTTTCGAAGTATTCCTAAGTTGAGCGACAGCTTTAATCATGTTTCAAAAAGTAAATGAAATAAACCTTTTTACTAATCTTACTTTGATATCAAAATATAAAAATAAAAAATATTAGTTTTGTTTGTATTAGTAGTAGTAGTAGTTAGTATTGGCATATTTACTTTAAAACAGAAGATATCTTAGACGGTGGACTCCATTTTTTTGCTAGAATATCCTTGGTGCGCTGCAAGCCGGAGGGTATGTTATCTAGCACTGGCAGGCCGCGACGGGAGACTAGCTCCTTAAGAATTAACTGATTGCGATTTAAGTCGAGGTATTCTCTATAATAAAAATAATATAATTTGAAATAATAAAAGACAACTTCGTTGAGATAAAACCTTACTGCTGTGAAATAGGCTCATTGAGGATAAATTGATTTGGTTTATACGGATGCAAAACCAACACTAGCTGCTTGCAGTTTTGACCCGCTATGTGTGCCGCCTCAATGGCACCAGCAGATGCGCGTGTTTCCGAATCCATAACAAAGAATAATACCCGAGCCTTTTCTTTGGCTCGATGCTCGAGCTCAATGAGATCGGGCGTCCAATCGGAAACTTGCTGCAAGATGTTGTAGTAATATTAGTTATAAATAAATGATGTTTAAGAAAATAAAGTAAAAACTTTTTAAGCCAGTTAACTCGTATTTTAAAAATATTTTTTAAATAAGGTGGGAACAGTTATGATCGACAAATTATAGTGTTGTAAAAAAGCGCCGGGCGCTCAATTAACAAAAAATATAAAACAAAAAATAATATAAAAAAATTTTTAAAAAGCAAAAAAAAATTTAGTTTTAGTTTCGTAAAGTACTAAGTTGTTATTTCCTTACAACAAACACACGGAAGCAGGTTTAACGCAGAAGACATCCTTTTGTATGTTTGCTACTATTGTACTATATGTGTTATTGTGTGGTTGTCAGACTATGTACTATGTATGAAAAAAGCTGTTCGATATTATGGATGTAATGAAATTAAGTTTGGTTGTAAAAGTAAGTAAATTTTATTTATTATTAATTCAAAATACTAATTTGATGTTTTTAACAGTGGCAGAATCGACAAAAGCATAGTTTTCTTCGTTCTTCTGCACTTGGTCTGTTATTATGCCAATTGTTCCACCATCTCCTAATCTCTAATCTCCCAAACAATGTTGCAATTTTCTTGCTCAATTCAATTAAACTGTCGATTGTATTATCATCGAGCTTGGCACAAATACGACAAAATAAACGTAAAAAGTGCACTCACTAGCTAAACCTTATTATATATGTACAACACTTTACGACGATAACATACCTACCGAATACCCAATATATTTATTTTTAACTTTTTAGTTTGATGTTCTTTAAAAGCGCACTTTTAAGATTTTAAACAAGTTTATTTTAACTTTATTTATCCTAACTTTTTTGCTCGATGTTCTTTTATTCTTTTTTTGACGTAGAATACGTCTCACCTTTCGGTAATGATTAAGTTGAGATGAGGTAAACAAACATTCACACATTCAAACTTTTAATACTTTTGCCAGATAAAAATTAAGGCAAAAAATCAGTGCAAAAATCACTAATTTTTTTATTTTCGATACCGAAGGTAAAGAGTATATTGGGTTTGTGCAATTTCCGTCATGGTGTCTGTCCGTCCGTCCGTCTGTCCGTCCCTTCAAGTTAGAGACTTCAAACTTTGCAAATCTCTTTATCTATGGCATAGTAAATTAAAGTGTCAAGATTGGAGCTCTACGATAACTAGGGGGCTGGCAAATCGATAAACTCGATAACGCTAAATCGATAGATCCAGCTATTTCGCAAGCCCTTACAGCTAGAACTACCAAATTTGGGGAGAAAAAAGCTACTAACAATCCCCAAAAAACTGCATCAAAAATTTTGCAACCACGCCCACCCATTCCACCCCCACTGAGCTAGAGTTACCAAATTTGGTAGGAGGATAGCAATTGACATTATACACAGATCTTTAGCAAAAGCTTCGATGCCATGCCCCCGATACCGCACCCAGCCCCCCTTCACCCTATTTGACTAACTTTGAGCTGGAATCACGAAATTTGTTATGAGGATAGCAATTGACATGATACACAGATCAGCAGTAAAATTTGGATGCCACGCCCCCCTTTCCTCACTTTTAACAAACTTTGAGCTAAATTTGAAAGGAAGATAGCTTTTTGCCTTTCCCATCTGAATCGACAATCTTTGAGGCAGCATACACCCCTGTAGTATCCGCACCACATTGCAATCTCTCTCTCTTTTTATCGGTTTAATTACTGTTATACCGCAGTCTGTTACGTACGACTGAAACGTTTCTATTTGTTTTTTTTTTTTAAATTTTTCAAAATGTGATGCTAAAGATACTTTGCAACTTTTAACTTACACGGCTAATCCGAAACTAGTATTAAAGCTCCTGAGTCTATTCTGATGATCGTTTAAGATGCTTATATATTTATATTGCTTTGCTCTATAAAAAACAACATCTACGGCAATTACTTACAGCATAATTAAGAAAATCAAAATGGAGAAGACAAAACACAGTGAGTCTATTTCGTTGGTCGGCGGTGTATATAGGTAAGGGGTTGGGCATGCTTCATTTTTCTGATACATACATTTGCGTCGAACATAAGAGTGGGTTCCCGCGTAAGCATAACTTTTGCGAAACTAGTACACGTAAACTTAACTTCAATATTTGATTAATTTTTCAGTTTGTAATTATAACACCAAACATTGTAAAAAAATAAACAGATTTTTTAGTTTAACATCTTTTTGTAATCGACAACGTGTGCGCATCAGAGTCCGAAAAAGTTATTGATAATTCAAAACATACTTGATTTGCCAAGTCATAGTTTCTGAGATCGATTCGTTTAAATTTATTTTCGAAGAGCCAAAAAAAAAAATGAGTTGATTTACATGAACCCAGGACACCATTTTCAACTATTCATGCGTTCAGTATGAGTATCTTACCATTCTTGTTTATACACTTATCATGTGTAATAACGGGATAAGCTAGCTGCTCATTTTATAATAAATATTCGAATTGCACACTTACAGGATTATAGAACGAAATTCCTAGTTCTTTCAGTGCAGGTATGGCAACATCCGCACGCCATGTAGTTGGGTTGCAAGAGCCTCCGAGAAACACCTGAACAGGCTCATTACTGGCATTTTTTTTCTTCTTTGTGTAATCGACACTGCTAAAGGACTTTGTACTGCGCAACTCAGTGCCATAATTTTCCGAATCTTTGCTGTGATGCGAGGAGGCATTTTCAGCTTGAAATTGGTCTTGAGTTTTATCAGAGGCCTTTTCGGTTCCATACGGTTGCTGCATACAAGAGTTTGGGAGTTGTTTGTAATTTAAACCGTTGAAGTTTGATGAATCTGATAGTAATGATCCCCTAATAGACAGAATATATGAATATTATATAGTCATAGTTTAATAATGTTCTTTTTTAACATTTCTAATACTTACCGAAAGCGCTTTAAATCTGCAGCAAGTACACAAAATTGTCCAAATGTCAAACCATTTGGCTGACCGCGCCCATTGCGTGCCACTTTTTTTGCTGTTATCAGCATTTCACTGACTGTGTGCAGACAAAAACATTAAAAATATGTTTTTTATGGGTTATTTCAAAGAACTTACTCTGCTTTTCGCTGGGATGAAAGCTGAGCTCGTGAAAGAGCTCCTCTGTGTGCTCGATGGGTACTATATTGCATCGCGATTTAGCTCTCCAGGCATTCAGAAGCTCCCTTTAGAGTTTGAAACAAGTCAATGTGCAGATATAAAAATAAATTAAATACATACATAACTAATTAATTAATTAAGCAGGCTTTATTTCTACCGGTTGTACTGGTTAACTTTACAAGTTAACAGTTTTGTTCTACAGTAACTAGCAGTAACCTGCGCGAGTTGCTTCGCCACTAACTAAACTAAATTTGAACGAAAAACTTTACAGATTATTGACTTATTTTGTTCTATTATGACTTTGCAGTGTATCGATTCAATTCGATATGTATTGAAGTGCTGTGGGATACACAATATTTCCCTGTTTTCCATCTTTTGCATAACCGAATAAATCGGAAGGTATTCCGACGCGTGAGCAGCCCACATAGAGCTGCCCATGTAAGAAGAAATGATTCTCTAAACTTAATCAACAGCCCCAAACGCTTCGCTAAAAACAGTAATGCGTGTATCTTCCAAAGTGTTTGAGTTGTAGTCATTAAATTTAGTAGGAAGATAACTGGTAACGACCCCCAAAAAACTGCATCAAAGTTTTGGAGCCCCACCCACTATATTTGCAAAGTTGTGGTGGATTTATATTATGAAGAATGATGGCGCGCTAATTTTCAATGCACAAACGTGCGGTAGCATGCCTGGCAAATCTGCTTTTAGATTAACCGCGTGAAAAATGCGTGTGTATTTGTTAGATGATCAGCAATCCGAATCTCACAGTGAATCCAATCCAATTAAACAGACTTTTCACACACGGACTCAAATTTTAATATTGAATAAAATCTAGTTTTGACAATTATTTTAATTTTTTAGCTCTACTCACGAGTAACTGGCTAGACTGAATGTGCATGATCAAAAACATAGTCGACGGTTCTATAACGCATATACAGAGTCGGAAAAAATACAAGCATCACCAAGCACCCTTTTCATACCGTGCAAAAAACAAACATTTAGAGTACGAAGTTTTTCAAAATATTATTTTTATTGAAATCTGAATATGTGCCCTAAACAAAAAGTATTTGTCCCAAAATTCGTATCGACAAATTTATTATCTCAAATTTGAATAAAGCTAATTAATGAACTTTAACGTGACACACATATCAAAAAACTAATTAAACACACAGTGTGGAACGAATCGAATAACAATGTCGGCCGTTTTTAAACAATTTATCGTTTGTATAAATAAATCCTTTTTTTCAGATTAAAGCAGGAATATCTCAAAAACCTGCTAAGTCTATTCGGATTTTTATTCAGATTCAGCACTCAAAATCTTTCAGGATCGTATTGTCTCATCTTTTTCGACACCCGTAAGATACCTTAGAGATTCGAAACTTGGCAAATATCTTTAACTTTAGGCGACACAAATAAAGTCTCGAAATAAGTGTTCTACGCCCGCTAGAAAATCTATAAATCCACATATTTCTCACAACCGTTCAACTTGATTTACCAATTTTAGTAATAATATAGCTAATGTCGTACCCCAAATAACTGCATTAAAAATTACGATGCTCACCCATTGTGCCTCCCGTATTTCGAAACCTTGGTCTTCAAAGCGTTTTAGCTAAAAATGGAAATAGCCTGTATCCACACAGTTTTTAAACTAGAATCACAAAAGTTGGCGAAAAGATAGCTAGAGACATCGCCTCGCCTATCGGGAGTCCCCATATCTTATACAGTTTTTGAGCTAGAGTTACCAAACTTGGGGCAATGAAGCTGGCAGTTTTCTCCGAAATGTGCATAAAACACCTTGGCGCATCCGTTTTTTAATTGAATCGTAGTGCACCGTTTCATACTATATATTTTTTTTCATATTCTTATATTTTTTTTTTTGCCTTTTTAATACCAACAAATTTGCCAAAGACACAAAAAAATACTTGCTACAAAGTCGATTTCAACTTAAATTTAAAACCGTTTAAGGCAGACAGTTCCTTCAAAATAAGTTTGTAAATCTAAGGCTGTTTGACCATACTCTGAACCCTTGATCCAACTGTACAGTCTTTTTGGGATTTATGTTTGTGTGTGTGAGCACACGTACACAAAAAGTGCCTGAAATTCTAAGCTACTAAATGATGACTTTTCAGCTGATAAAGACAAAAATTCAAAGTCATTTGTTGTTTTAACTTAAGTATTTTAATTGTATTGGGTATAACAGAAACGCAAATAAATATATCCCATATTTTAAGTCTTCACCTTTTATAGCATACAAATCCAAACGGACAAATAGACGGACGTTCATGGATATATCCCCTAGGTTGTTAATACTGTTCAAGAATATACACATAGCTGACAGCCTATTTGATACAGGGTCAAGAAAAAATTTTAAATGACTGCCATAAGCAAATTACATATACCTGAACGTCGGCAAGCAGATTTCTTATCACCTTTTCTATTATTATTATCTTTAGGGTGTATACACTGCGACCAGATAGATTTATTGTGCTCCCTTCTTGGCCTATAGCTCTTCATCAGACCCAGGTCTTGCATGAAGGCAAGTATTTTTGTTGAGTCAGTGGTTTCTAAATCGCTAAGCTGCATAATATGTTTTCCTAGAAAACTGCTTCTTTTCCTTACTAAGGCTACACATTCTGCTATTATGTGCAAGGAGGATTCTCCTTCCATTCCACAGAATCTGCAAATCTCGCTGCTGGCTATACCTAGCTTTGCTAGGTGTCCTCTTAGTCTACAATGTCCTAAGCCTATTTTTACCCATTGATATTACTTGCTTAATCGGTTTGAGGTTATAGATACCCAAGAGAAGCTTTGCTTGTCTGAGTCCTGGTGTCCTTGCCCAGCTCATACTGCGTAGTCGTCTCTCTTCGTTCCTTAGCTCCTCACGTATTGTGCTTCTTCCTACACCACAGTACGGCTCTGGTCCTATTAAGGGTGTCGCTGCCCCAAGTCTTGCTTGCTTATCTGCCTCTTCGTTCCCCGCTATGTTGACATGTCCTGGGACCCATCTAAGGGCAAGCCTATTTTGTGATCCCAGAGTGTCTAGCTTGGTTCGTACCTCACGAACTACATTTGACCTAATTACAGTCTTACTAAGTGCCATTATAGCTGCTTGGCTATCGGATAAGATGGCTATATCTCTATTCCGATAGTTGCGCTTTAAATTAAAGTCCACACACCTCCCTATTGCACATACCTCAGCTTGGAATATGCTGGTGTGCATACCTAGGGCCTCATGGCAAATTAGCCGAGGACCCACCACACCAAGACCGGAGCCTTGTTGTGTTAGGAGCCCATCGGTGTACCATTTAATAGTGTGCGGCTTCATGTTGTGGACCTCTTCTAGAGATTTCCACTCCTTTTTGTTGCACGGGTGAACTTGAAACTTTTCCGCGAACATATGTTTGGCTTTCATTTCGTCCCTTGGCTGTACCAGTAGGGAAAGTTCACCCGATAGCATATCTGCCTCTACTCGACTAAGAATATGTTATCTACAACAGAACCTCAACGGCTGATGTGGGACACATCCTCATCGCTCCCGTGATTCCTACACATGCCATTCTCTGTAGCTTTTGAAGCTGCTTCTGTACAGTGATTTGCTGTGCTTTATCCCCCCATGCAATCACTCCGTACGTGAGCATGGGCCTTACTACCATAAGGTATAGACATCTTATTATCTTTGCTGATATTCCCCATGATTTCCCGGCTATGCTACGATACGTAAACAGCGCTCTGCAGCACCTTGCAATTTTATTCTGAACATGGGTGCCAGAGTTTAATTTACTCTCAAAAGTGACCCCAAGATACTTAACTTCTTTGCTTGTTTCTATTGGACTCCCTGCGAGCCTAATCTCCCTCATTCTTTGTAGCTTGTATCTTCTGGTGAAGGGAACGATGATTGTTTTTGTAGAGTTTAGGTTAAGGCCAACTTCCCTACGCCAATCATGCGTGATCCTAAACCCCAGTTGAACAGTGTCACATAGAGTTCCTTCATACCTGCTCCTAGCTATTATCACAATGTCATCTGCATAGCCCTGACATTGGATACCCCTGTTGGCAAGTCTACTTAGTAGTTCATCTACCAGTATACTCCATAAGAGAGGTGATAAAACCCCCCCTTGCGGACAGCCCCTTGTGCTTGTTACTGCTACGGTACTATCTTGTATAGATGCCGTAGCCTGTCTGGACCCTAGTAGGGATGAAATCCATCTACTGGTTGTAATGTCCAGCCCTCTTCTATTCAAGGTGTCCTTGACAGCATCGTGAGATGTGTTGTCGAAAGCACCTTCAATGTCTTAAAATGCACAGACTGCTACTTCTTTATTTACTACTGCGGCTCGCAAACTGCGGTGCAGCTCATACAGGTATCCTGTATACATGCTGCATTGCCTGCAGTGGACTCTGTGTAAGCAGAGTACTCCTAATATTATAGTCCACCAGCTTTTCCAACGTTTTCAACAAAAACGATGTTAAGCTGATGGGTCTGAAGGACTTTGGGTTGGTGATATCTTTCTTCTCAAATTTTGGGGATGAAGACCACCCTAGCTCTACTCCAAGTGCTTGGTATATGACCAAGTGCTAGGCTACTGACCAGGATTTTCCTTAGAGTGGGTAGGAGTATTTCTAGTCCCTGCTGAAGGAAACCCGGTAATATGCTATCCAGACCAGAAGATTTGTAAGGCTGGAAGGATCCAATTGCCCACTTTATTTTCTCCATCGTTACCACCGACTAGGCGCATGTCCAGTCGCTGGCCTATGGTCTGTGCTGAGCTCCTGTTTCATATGATTCGCTCTGTTGCCAGGGGATGCTCCCTGGGAAGTGCGTCTCAAACAAAAGCTCTAGCCTTTGCATACTAGTGCTCGTGTATGAATTATCACATCACTTCTGGGCTAGCTTAGCCTTTTCTATACAGGTGTCAGAAAATACCGCAGTAAGTAGCGACTAATTCCATCGTTTTATATTGTTAGTTTTACATTTTTCACAACATAGCCATTTTATATTTTTATCCGGTAACAATGTTTTCTAAAATGTAATGAGATTATCAATATATTATGGTAATTTCAATTGTATAGAACTGGAAAAAGCTCACACATTATAAAAAGCCCTTATTTAGCCGTGTCGTTAGTGCTAATGTTAATTTTGACAACTATTAATTTAATAATAAAACTAAAGCGGTTGCAAGGGACAACAAAAGAGGTGGTTTTCGCGCCGATTCGATAAAACTGGGATTTCAGCGAAGTTTGGAGCAGAAAATTGTAGCGAATTTCTGATTAGCTCTGTGCATTGATGTCTCTTTAAAATGGTTTAAATTTTACGCGAATATGAGCATTTTATTTTTGTTTAAATTAAAAACAGGGTCGCTCGGCTCGTTTTTTTCCCATAATGATAGTTATCTTGTTTCTTTCGCTCTTTATCGATATTATATTTAAACCAGTTTCGACAACTCTATATTGTATTACTGAAATTAATTACAACACTATAGTTTTCATGTTATAATCAAAGATACCAACTGTAAAAGATATGGATTTGCAGTAGCATAAATGTATATTAGTCATATCTTTGTTTTGGATCGATAAACTTATAAAATTAATGTCAGATTTTGTTCAATCAGTCCGAGAATGTTCTCTCCAAATTTTCAGATTTCAAGTACAGGTTTTAGAATCACAAATTTAAGTTTTTTTGAAAAAATTATTTACAAATATTAGTTTTCACCGTCGCTCGGTACATCGAAATATGCAAAAAGACGACACTTAAAGTATCAAGTGTTTATTATTATACTTCATACCGAAAGTAAAGAGTATATTGGGTTTGTGCAATGTCCGTCATGGTGTCTGTCCGTCTGTATGAACGCAACTTTTTTCAACACCCTTCAAGTTAGAGAATTGAAACTAAGCAAATGCCTTTATCTATGGCATAGTAAATTAAGGTGTCAAGATTTAAGTTCTACGATAAATAGGGGGCTCGATAACTCAAAATCGATAAATCCAGCTATTTCGCACGCCCTTATAGCTATAACTAACAAATTTTGAGAGAAGATAGCTACTAAAAACCCCCAGAAAACTGCATCAAACTTTTGGAGCCACGCCCACCCGTTTCGCCCTTAGCACCCCGCAGTTCAAAATCAGACTTGCCTATATCTTCCCCATTTTTAGAGCTTGAGCCAACAAATTTGGTGCCAAGATAGGTGATGACGACTCTCAACCGCCCCAACGGTTTGCTAAGAACGGCAATGCATGTATCTTCCATAGTATTTGAGCTGGAGTCACAAAATTTGGTAGGAATGTAACTGGTAGCGATCCTCAAAAAACTGCATCAAAGTTTTGGAGAAGTTTATGTAAAATATCTTTTGGTTAGTTGAATTTAAATTTGATTTAAAAAATGTTAATTTATAAAATACTAGAGATGTAATCAAATTAGCCCATGCGTAAGAACCTTTAAAACGAATAATGCAAAAAAATCCCAAATACATAAAAGAGGCGAGACAAGTGGACATTGAACTTTAAATACCGCTGTTCAGTCAGGCAAAGACAAAGATCACATGATTGATGCTGACAGTCATAACAGGAGCAGAGAAGAAGAAACAGCAGATCCCTGAGCACTTTGCATATACAAATATGCCAGCGCACCCTTAATTTAATAGTTGCATCCTAATCTGCATTACATTACTAAAGGTGAACATGAAACTGGCACCAACAAGAATTCATATAACAGAGTGTTTACACGCCGAAATTCTGATACAGGCATATAAATAATTATAAGTGCAGTACCACTCTATACTTTCAAGAGTAAAGACGTGTGACTAGCAAACGAAAGCAAGCGCTTATCAGTTGAAAACAATAATAACAACAAAATCCAAGTGTACGCGTGCACAAAACAAGTTGAGAAAAAAAAAACAAAAACAAAATAGCCTACAGAACAGTTACAAAAAAAGCAAAGGGCAATAGCCCAATAACAAAACAATGCCTCCTGATATAAATAGACTCTTTAAAGCAATTAATACCGAACCCAAGTACATCAACATAAACAGAACAGACAACAAAACATTTGAAAATGTATCGCCCTTCATTATTAAAAAAGTCATTGACTTCACATGCAACGGAAAAGTAGAAACATGCAAAAAGACAAGAATAGGTGCCTTACTAATTAAAACCAAAAACACAATACAAGCCCAAAAATTTCTAAAGCTGACCACCTTCGCAGACTTCCCCGTAATAGTTAGTGAGCACAAGACTCTGAACTTCTCCAAGGGAGTAATTTACTCCAACGAGCTACGCAACATCGAAGAGGAAGAAATATTAAAAGAACTAAAACCTCAAAAAGTCACAGAAATACGTAAAATACAAAGAATGAAAAACAATACACCTAAGGAAACCGGACTCATCACTCTAACCTTCGGATCACTCACACTCCCTGAGACAATCATGATTGGATATGAACGAGTCAACGTACGCCCATATATTCCACTCCCACTAAGATGCCGCAATTGCCTAAGACTTGGACACCCCACAACTACATGCAAATCCCCCAAAATATGCATCAACTGCTCTGCCGAACAACACACTACCAAAAACGAGACCTGCACCAAAGAGAAATCCTGCATTAACTGCAAATACGACATCAACAACCAAAACAAACACAGCCCAATGGATAAGTCATGCCCAGCCTTCATAAAGCAAAAGGAGTTGACCTCAATCAAAACCCTCGAAAAAGTAGATCGTAAAGAAGCTACTAAAATATACTACCTAAGACACACCCACCAACCAACACCTTACTCTACAGTAGCAGCAGAACAACCGGCCAAACAGCCGACAACACCAAAAATGCCAGCAACCAGTTCTACCGATCCACCCAAAATCACCAAAAACAAACCCAACCACACCATCAACCAAATAAGACATTTAACAACATACGATGATCTCGAAACGGCCATGGACACCACACCCTAATGCCAACGCAGCCTCATCAACCTCAGCACTACATTCTTGAACAACTCTCAATTCATCCCTATCAGAAGACCTCAAACTAAGAATCTTCTCAAATAAGCAAAACAATCTCGCAATAAATCTAAAATCAAAAGACAAAACGGAACCTAAAACAAAGAAAAACAACCAAAACAAGAAACACGTACTTCTAAGTGACAGTGATAGCATTTAACCTCTAGTCCAGTTATAAAGTGTCAGCGACGACTGCAGCTCGCTCGGGGCAGCGGGCGGGCCGTAGACGTCGCAGACACACCATCCAAAACTTACATCCAACATACATGCAACTGTACCTACAACAGTACCTCCACAAAAAACAAAAAAAAATTGACAGCCTGTGTCAGATCACACGGGCGCATAGGTTAGCCGTAGAATACGTCTGTCCTTGTGCAACAAAAATTATGAAGCGGTAGCCTAATAACAACAACCACATAGATGTTTTATTTTATTTTTAATTGTGTTTGTTGTCATTTGGCTAATTTTTTCCTTTTTACTGCAATACTGGTTAGCATCTCTGATATAAATTTAACAAACATTGACTTGAAATAGAAATATATATTTACATAATTTATTACATCAAAATTTGTGCATAATTAAATCTAAAATTGTATTTTTGTTTTATGTTTGAAATGTGACTTTTGATATGACAGGTTTGTGAAAGGAAAAGTATGATATGTAATTCATTAATGATACACTTAAATTTCTAGCAAATACTAAATCTATATTGGTTAGAGCTAAGGTGGTTGCTGCATTTTTAATATACTTTAATTTGAATTTTTCATCCATAAATTCTGCAAATGAACAATCATTTGTCATTTCTAAATTAAAATCACCTACGATGAGCATGTCCACCTCGGTGTCAACTGTGAAATTCTTGTCTATTAGTCAAAGCAGAAAAAATATTCTCTCTGTTACGCATCGAAGCTACGTTTCTTTTTACAGGCGGCATTGTTCAATATTCATTTAAATTAAATTAAATTAATTTAATTTACAGTAACTGTTCACAAGATGCGAAAATCAGGGCTGCCACCGTAAAGACGAATTATCGATAGTTTAACTCACGATAGTTTATAT
>JAWNNU010001550.1:0-20202 GCA_035044585.1 Scaptomyza polygonia
TATTATCAATCCGAGGATGGCAAGCAAGCGAGATTTACGTTTTGTGTTAACAAATTTATAAAACTGTTTGGGATCTCGGGAAAAGTTTAATCTGCAACGATGGAGTTAATTGTTGTACCAAAATGTGTTAACATAAATAAAATTAGACTTTGCTATTATAAACAGGGATAAATCTATAGAATTTCCAGACTTCCTAAATTTTTTAAAGGATCTTGTTTACACGTTTTTCAATTTAGATAGCTCCCTCGTAAGCCAAGGTAGTTTATTTTCTTTTGAAGGACAAGTGTGGGAACACAGATATCCAAATGTGAATTGAAAGTTCTGCAAAAGATGGTAGTGGCAGTTTCTATATCACTACAAGAATATAGGTGAGACCAATTATTATGCTGAAGCAGATCTTTCAACTTAGTAAAGTTGGTGTTACGAAAACAACGGGTCTCTAAAGAATTATTAGATGATGGACTAAGTTTAGGAATTTCAAAGGACAGTTCTAAGGTTGGATGGTATCTTCTGGCAGCACTAAAGGGGGAACTCTAATAACAATACTACTGTCAGAGTCAGAAACAAATATCAAATCTAACATTTAATTACTACAGTAATGCACCCTGTTAACTTGTGATAGGCCTAATTCTAAAAGGCCATCGAAAAAATTATCAGAAAAGGCTGGTAAAGCGCCAAATATTTGTCATTCACAGACCATAAAATATGTGGAAATTTAAATTCACCAACCACAATAAGTTTATCCATATCCGTCAACAAGGACGAAACCAGTTGCGGAAAAATCAGATATATCAAGTTTTAACCAGGTTTCTGTGAGTGCAACTTTTTGTGAATAAAAGGATAATCTGTTCACAAATAGCTCAGTTAGGTTTAGTGTAAAGGCCTCGAACATTCGAATTGGCCATGCTTACTTTTGTTACTTTTTTGCCGCTGAAGTAGAGACAACAGGGTGGCTAACAGGCGGTGCACCACTAATCCTTATTCTATGATTATTATTGTTGCGCCTATTGACATACTCTTTCCAATACAAACTGTCGAGAAAAGTTCGGGCGGATACTTAACTTGAAGGAAAGTATTCTACGGAAATGTATAAACTTAAACTTTTCAACATTAATAAATGGGGAGTCAATTTTACTTCTTACTTAGGCACTCACATCATCTAATGAAGTGTCGGATGCTTATATATAGACACGAAAATATATTTGCTAAAAGGCACAACAACAAGAGGCTTTAAAGCCTACGTGAGTCTGCCTCATGAACTGGGATTTTTCATTCATCACTTCGTTGCAGGGCTCACAGTACCATTTCAGCCCAGTGTCTGCGAGTAAACAGTCTCTAATTTTGGCAGTTAAGCCGGCACATTTCATATGGAGCGAGTTATCACATAACCTACATAGAATAAAGTCTTGGTTGTTTGATCCAAGCAATTATCAATTTGTACTGCAGCAAACAAGCAAATTGATAAAAATTAAATAAATAAATAAATTACATACAACAATTGATTTGCTTTATCAAACAAAAAGTAGGGTGCAAGAATGAAGTATGAAAGTGACTAAACAATGAGCAATAAAGAAACGGTAAAAATCAGAAGAGCGCTTAAGCGAGAGAGCGTGAGCGCGTTGGCAGATTCAACTGCACGCACGCCGGATAAGAGCGCACGAAAACGGGAGAGAACTGATGCTGGCAAGCAAGAAAAATAGACAAGCTGTTTGTCGTTAGTAGACAAAAACAGCAAAGAGTATGCAAAAGTAAATTAATGTATGTATGTTTATACGTTTGTTTTCTATAGTGCAAAGCACTGCATCGTAAGTTCTACTGCAATAATAATATGATATTTAAGTCGGAAATCAATTGATGCACATTAAAATATATATAACGTATATTTGAGATCACTGCTAGAATTGTTTACCAAATAAAATAAATTAAAACTCCGTATACAAACACAAGAAAGCAATAAATTTTTGAGAGCACTCAAAAAGTTAGCCGTCACCAAAGAAATACAAAATGGGAAAACCAACAAAACTATTTATTTGTATATTGTTGTGCGCGCAAGAGAAAAGAACCAAGAATATTGTATACTTCGGGCCAGATCAGCGCTGCTCGTTACTCCAAGCCTTCGTTGTATATCTAAAGAGAATCGATCTTTTCTTCAATATCGATAACAATTCATTTTGTACATTTAGTACGTTTTTTACTATAATTCATAAATAATACTAAATTTGTACTAGTGTAACTAACAACAATGTTCGATAGTTTGGCGCGAACTTTTAATGTTTAATATAATGGCGCGAACATACACCCCGCCTTGGAAGGTCCTCTCTAAAGCTTCCAAAAGTATTGTCTTAGTTGTCTATGGACGTTGCGTTTGAGATACCCTGTTTTTGTTTTGAGCGTCACTACTCTTACAGCGCCATCTGTTCCTGGGTGCAGCTCGCTTTCTCGTCCTAAAAGTCACTGTCCAGGCGGCGAGTTGTACTCGGCAATAAGGACTAAGGTGCCAACCTTTAAGTTGTTAACAGTGTCACTCCACTTAGTGCGCTGCTGTAGGAGTGTTAAATACTCTGCTGACAAGCGGCGCCAAAACTAGAAAAATCTGCTTCCAGTGGTTCGTGAGGGACAGCTTGACTAAATCTTCGTCTGTTCCGCGAGCGCATTTATTGGTCGACCCACTAGAAAATTCCCTGTTTAGAGGGCTTCCAATTCATTCGGGTCCGATGATAAGGGATGAAGCGGCCTTGAATTCATTACTGCTTCCACTTGGGGGATCGCTGTAAATAAGTCTTCATAATTGAGCGCAACGCTGTTAGTGCTCTTGACTAACAGCTGCTTAGCGACCTTGACGGCGCTCTCCCATAACCCTTTAAAGTGAGGAGAACGTGGCGGGATAAAATGGGATCGGACGCCATTCGTCTTCTATCCGACTCTGGTTGAGACTGTCCGAACTAGTGTTCAATGAGCGAGAGGCGCCTACAAAGTTAGTGGCGTTTTCGCAATACAGGTCCGAGCTAAGCCCTCGCCTGGCAAAGAATCGCTTGAGAGCCGCATAGAATGCCTTTGCGCTTAAGTCTGAGACGACCTCCAGATGGCATGCTTTAGTCAAACAGCACACGAATACGCATAAATATAACTTGAGTCGCTTT
This sequence comes from Scaptomyza polygonia, assembly GCA_035044585.1. Taxonomy (NCBI): domain Eukaryota; kingdom Metazoa; phylum Arthropoda; class Insecta; order Diptera; family Drosophilidae; genus Scaptomyza; species Scaptomyza polygonia. Next base: position 3,141 of record JAWNNU010001550.1, read on the forward strand.
CCTCGGATGTTAAAATGCATTCAGATTGGTCCAGCGAAGTCAAGTCCAGCGCGATCGAAGGGATATGTTCTTCCTTTCACACGATTGGCTGGTAATGATCCAATTAGCTGGCTACCCAAGGTTGGACGCAGGTGAAAGCATTTAACACAGTTGTGTACCACCTTACGAGCCAATTTTCTGCAATTAATGATCCAATGTTTTTGCCGCAAAAAGGCACAACGACTGTGCCCCGGCGTATAAATTCTTTCGATGAGTGTATGTAACTAGTGCATTTACTTAGCAACAAAACGGGGTGCCTTATATCAAACGATAGTCCAGAATGCTTTAACCGACAACCTACTCTTATACCCTAATTCCATTAGGTTGCATCCGTCATTAACAGCAAGTCGCGGATGTAGGTAATTCCACTACAAATCCAATTCATCCACATCTTGTTTTAACAGGGGTTTTGTTTTTTTTTCATGCACTTGATGACCAGCTGCTGTTTTACCCAAATTGGCACTGTTTAAACGAGTATCAATAGGAAATTTCATACTATCGACTATGTAAAAGTGCTGTTCAGTGCTCTGTTATGTTAAATTCTAACAACGGGGAAAATTTAACAAGATTCTCATTGTGCATAGGGGAATCTTATATAAACGGAAGCAACATTCCCGAGTTCCAATTACATACTTGCATCCGGCTTGTAGTGGAATCGGGGTATTATAATAGGAACCCTATCTTGGGAATAAAGGGAGTTAAGCATTGTATTTTGGCTGACTTTAGGCGTTTGTTGTCTTTCAGCTGAATAAACTCCTCGTGCAACATTGAATACTACATATCTTAATCCTCCTACCATTTCTGCTGCAGTCAGACTGCACGATTTAGCTAATTTGGGCGCTTTGATAGAGTTCCGCGAGCGGTAAATATTGCTGAATACTTTTTGTAATGTTAAGAAGTCGCTCGCATTTTTCATCTCCGCGACTAGATCTTCTCCAATTTTTGCCTTGCAACAACTGGCTACCAAGGAAAATTTACTGTTTCTTTGCTCTGGTAGTTCAGTATTATTACATTGCCACCCTTCCCTTGGAAAGTAAATTTTTGGGCTTACTAAAAATTCTAGCCACCATAATGTGGACTTGTTAAGTTCATTTGGGTATAATCCCATCTCGATACAATGTCTGCTGGGTTTGATTTCGACTCCACCTTGTACCAGTCCTGTACATTTGACAGTTCGTGTATTATAGCCAATTGAGAACAATAGTTGAGTCAGTAAAATATTTGATCTGTGTGACCTTTAAAGGCAGCCAGTCTCGCACTCTGGTCATTAATTGTGTCATTAATAGTGCTCCTTGCAATTCTAAACGAGGCAAAAGATGACACATTGACTGGCGCCACCTTTGATTTTGCCGTTACCAGACACACGGTAACTTGCGCATTGCTATTCATCACGCGTAGTTATCGTAGGTAATCTTATAAGCAAAGTGAAATTTACCTTCAGAATAATCTCAAAGAATTCCTAGCATTTTCGCGGCATCTTCTGTTTTCAGCCTCAAGTGCTCTAAATCAGCACCATGACTAAAATTACCCTGATAGTTGCTGCGCCATTTATGCAGCTCAAATCTGCCCAGTTGCAACAGCTCTGTCACTTCTTGCTTTAATCGTTATAACTCCACCACAGAATCCGCCCCGCACAACATGTCATCCATGTAAAAACTCCGCCCACCAGCTTCCGTTGCTAATGGGTACTGGTCGCCGTATTTTTCTGTCAGATAACGTACTGCAAGGTATGGCGCAGAGCTGGTCCCATAAGTGACAGTCTTGAGACGCAACACTTGGATAGGCATGTCACGGCTTTGTCTCCACAGAATACACTGGTAATCGCAATGGGGTTCGATTACCAAAACCTGCCGGTACATTTTCGCTGTATCCGCTGTTAAGGAGTATTTGAAGAATCAGAATTTGGTCAATGTCTCAAATAATTCTGCCTGTAATGTTAGGCCTACCAACATAATGTCATTGAGCGACATGTCGTTGCTGGATTTGCATCGAAGACGACTCTCAATTTGGTCGTTCAGCTCTCCGGTCGAGTCACAGGATGATGGGGCAGGAAATACTTTATGTTTGCACTTTTTGCAATTTCTACTACTTCTAGATGTCCTTTATATTCACTGATGAATTCAACGTATTGTTCTCTAAGATCTCGATTACGACACAACTTAATTTCTAAGTTCAGAAATCTAGTTAGCACTTTTCTATATGTGTTCCCAAACTCTCTAGTTGAGTCTTTAAAAGGTAGGGCCTCCATTAGACGTCCCGATTCCGTATGACTGATGCTGGAAAGAAATCTAAGCTCAGTTTCTTTTTCTTCTTCTGAGCAGTTTTGGGTTGCGTGCAACACTTCTTCGCATCTCCAAAATTTCTGCACTAGCTCTTGCAATTGGTCTGGCTCTTTCTGCCCTACTTCGGTAGTTAACAAAGCTACTTTAGAAGCAGAAGCGAATTCGCCTACAACTACCCAACATAAAAGCGACTTTTGTAGGGTTGGCATATTAATGCCTTTGGCCAGCCACAATTAATTTAAAAAAGAGTGCGACTCCTAAAAGCATATCAATTTTGCTTGCTGAGTCGAAATAAGGATCTGCTAGTGTGACCCCTTTTGGCGGCTGCCTGAGTGATTTTCATTAACACACTGAAGTGATCCATTACAGAGAATCGTGTAACTTTAGATTTAATGGTGGCATTCACCTCGCCATGTATCTGCGACTCTGCATTTCCTATGCCACTAAAGCGCATTTTGGATGCATGTATGTTGAGCTCAAGGGAGGATGCTAACCTTGAAGTTATAAAGTTAAGTTGAACGCCCGAATCTAGTACACATTTGCAATTTCTATAAATGCCGTCCTTGCTTTTAACCAACACCACAGCGGTTGCTAAGTAGCTCGTCGCTGACCGTGATAGTAGCGCACTAAGCTCTGAACTTGGTTCTGCCTTAATATGAGCCTTAGCCTCAAACTCACTTGACTCATTTGCAGACCCACGGTGGAGCATGTCGTTGTGCGGCTTGTTGCAAACGCTACATTGCTGACCCGTTCAGCTCCTAGTGCTATGACGCTTGCATAAGCATATCAAGCACAGTCCATGCCTTTTAATCTCTTGTTAACGTTGAACCGGCGTTAACTGCTTAAATTTTAAGCAAGCCTTCAACCCATGCGTGCCAGCGCATGTTTAACATGAGTTTTGCGCACTGTTGTCCACCGTGGCTGCTAAACTAGCCTTTCTTACGCCATCCTTATGACTTGGTTTGATACTGTACGACGTACCTCTCGATTGGATAAGTTTAAGCCTCGATTTAGTATAAATTGTGAAAGTAAAGGTCACAAGGCAATTTCGAACTGTCCCATTCATTATCCCACTTGTCCATTGTTTATTCATCTAGTTTGTTACGAATCAAATTGGTTCAAGAATTTCTTGTTCGGTGCTTAGCGACTTGAGTGCTACAAGCTGAGAGTTTACGCTGTCCACGAGTGCACGCAACGCCTCAGAATCGGCATGTTTAAGACGCCTTAAATTGAACCACTCATTTATATGTGACTGCACAATGATTGCCTTATTCTCATATCGCTCTTGCAACAGTTGTAAAGCTCTCTTGTAGTTCACGTCAAACAACTCCAAACAATCAATTGTACTACGAGGGACAACTCCAAGAACTGACTTTAAATGAATAAACTGGCACAAGTCATCTAGATCTGGGTCTGAGCCAACGAGTGTGCCCAATGCACATTTACTCAATCCGCTCTTTCAATTATAGCGGTATGTTCCAATCAATGTTTCAGAAACACTTGCACAAAGAAGATAAATCAAGGTCAACTAAAAGTCGCAGTCAGTCTGCCCCTATTTAGCTACACACACATGCACACAACTAGAATGTATGCTGATGATTTTTTTTATTTTTATTAAAACACTCTCATCGAATTTGAAATAAACGTGCCTGCAAGAAATATTAAATTCAATAAAGCAGTTTGACTCACAATTCGATACAAGCCGGCTTAATGCGTCTTGGTGTACTATAAGCAATTAATTTGTTGAGCTCCAGTGATGAGCTCCATACAGCTTTTAACCTTTCCAAGGGTCCCTGCTCGGGCGCCAATGTTCGGGCCATTGGCATATAACACGCTTGTTGGTTTAAATTTAATAATTGAATTTATTTGGCTTTAACATGCCGATCAGCGCTGCTCGTTCCGCCAACCCTTCGTTCTATATTTAAAGAGAATCGATCTTTTCTTCAATATCGATATCAATTCATTTTGTACATTTAGTACGTTTTTCACTAATTCGTAAAAAATACTAAATACAGCGATGGCCGCTTTGTGGGTGGTGCGCCCAAAACCTATACCACTTCTGGTACAGTTTGTAATCAGCAGCCGAAAGGTTTTCGAAATCCGCTCGGCTGCCGAAAAAACTGCGTATACATTGTATGACATTGTAATGCAGTTTGTGGGCGGTCTGTCCACTAACTGCATTACAATTGCAGAAAACTTTAATGGGTTGTAATGCACATGTTATACGACTCAGTATACATTTTTGGAAAAGTATATTGAGTTGTAATGCGCGTGTTCTACGACTCAATATACTTCGAAATAAAACGTATATGGAGTTTTAATGCACATGTTATACGACTCAATATACTTTGTGGAAGGTTGTAATGCGCGTTATATATGCACGCAAGGCAATTGTATTGGGAAAATGAATAAGCATTTAATTTAAATTTCAACAAACAATATTTTTAATTCATTTAAGCACTTAAGATTAACAGATATTTGATATCAAATCAATTTTTTGATTATAGCCTTATTCTAACATTAGTTTTGATAAATTTCGTGTAATTTTCATTTCTACACTTTAAATTAATCGCTATTATTATTTTCATTATTCTCCTGTTCTGTTGTGTAACTATTGCTATTTTTGTTATTAAAATTAGTTTTAAGTTTATTGTCGTATTTTTTTTTTTTGCCAAAAGGCCTTTGTGCGTTTTAAACGCTTGCCTTATTTGTTTAATGTAGATGCGCTCATTTACGTCGTCTGCTTTAATAGCATCTGAAAATGTAAAACAATTAGTATATTTTGAATATTATGAAGAACACAATCATTTTAACTTACTGTAAAGGGCATCGTTCATGGCGAAATACTGCTTAAATTGTAGTTTGTTGTTGACACCATCATAATTAAATTTAAGAATAATATCCTTTCCCATCACGCAATCAATATTTTTAACAAGATCGCCCCGTAAAATTCTCTTAATAGATGTAACCTGTGATATGAAGACAAATTTTTAATTATAAAATTTAATATTAAAATATATAAATATTTTTAAAAACTTACAAATTTTGATGAATTAATGAAGACTAACTGTTCAGTCTCCTTCAATGATTCCACCGACGTTATTGGAAAATAATTCTCGTGTACAATGTCCTCTGTGGACAATTTTCCCAAAATCGCAAGTATTTTTGATTTGTTTGTCAAAATTATTTCCTGTGTTTGTTTTATGTTTTGTTGCTCCTCCATAATGTTTTCAATTTTTTCCTCCATGCTTTTTTTTTAAGTTCCACTGTGTCTTCTGCTGGAAAATCCGTTGCAGCTCCAGTAAATTTTTGTGTAAACATCTTTGATCTAATAAAAAGTAATGTAGAGTCTATTATTGGTGCAAAAACTAAGTTTTCATTGTAGGGCATGCAAACATACTTATATTTGATTAGGCTAAGGGAAACAACTTCTGCATTTTGCATTGATTCTACAAACTGTTCATTCTCTTCATTTTCAATAAACTTTATGATGGAAGCGGGGTCGCAAGGGCTCAAACAACAAAAGTTATTTGGCGAAGTTGTTGTTAAAGTATAATTAACATTTAAATACTTAACAATTATACCTTTTTTGGTCTTCACAAAACCATATTTAACGCAATCTAATTTATTTTTTTGGTTATATACCTATTTTTTATTTGTTCAAAAATTTTTGTTGGACACTTAACTGCCTTTTTTAGCTCTTGCATAAAATTTTCAAACTTATAGGCTGTAAAATCATTTATATAGCCAACTTCTGTTACGGACTGACACAAATGGAGTACGCCCATATAGAACCGAAAAAGTACAGTACGACCTCGCTTAACGCAACCCTCGTTAAACGCAACTCCTCGATAATCGCAACACCAAAATTCTTAACTTGAAAAAAATTTACCTCATTTTACGCAACTTTCCAAGGAAATCATACAAAGTACAGACCAAAATTTCTTATCTTATCAAAAACTTAATAAATTAAAATGAAATCCTTGCAGATAAACTCGATTTACTTTGATTTAAATGACAAGAAAATGCATCTACTTTTGGAAATAGGTCTCGTAGCCAACAAAAGATTATTCCTCGGTTATCGCAACCACCTCAGTTTTCGCAACAGGGCGAATTCTAATAGGTTGCGTTAAGCGAGGTCGTACTGTATTAACAAAATATTCAAATATATTCTGAATAATATTCAAATTTTCCATGTATTTGGATTAAGATAAAAGAAGCCTATACCCCACGTGAAGTAAAAGAAAATTGTAATAATAATCATCAGGTAATATATTTTTGAAAATTACAATTGACGTGTAAAGGGTAAATAATCTAAACTTTGTTGCTTTCCACATGCTTACTTCATCAAAGCTTCTTGGTTTTCTACTAAATTCTAATGGTATAAAGGCAGCGATTGACAAACTGCGCCTCGTCAATTATTGCTTTAAAGCACTTCTACAATTAAAATTTACTGATCCATTATTCATTATTAATTTAATAATTTTTTTGGTAATTCCCAAATCTAGCAGATGCATGTGGTCCAAAGGAAATTGAGATATCATACCAATATCTATACTTTCGAGGATCATCGCATTATCTTTGGTGGTCTTTAAATGATGATCAACATATTTTCTACATCTATAATCTAAATCGGTTATTGTTTGCCCGCATGCTGTTGAAAACGCTGTATGGTTTCCAATGCGTTCACCAATTTGAGTGCATTTCATACAGCCGTGAAACGCGGAGTGCCCCTTCAAACCACAAATCATAGCTCTTGCCGGAGCGTCACAAATAAATGCACCTATATTTATTTTAATATTTTGTGTTCCAAGTTGAACACCATCTAACTTTATTTTTCGTATCTCCTCAACAAAATCATGTAACAAATTATTTGCACATGATGGTTTCTTTTTACCCACAAATGTTCCAATCAAAAAAACTTGGCTGTGTTTTATTGATCGAAAATGACCCATAATTGGCCACAAGCTTGTCGCTGAACTTTTAAATAATGGTAATCCATCAATACCCACATCGAGACTCCGATCTGAATGGTCTTGAAAAATGTCTTTGTTATTAAACAAGTGGTTTTCAATTCCAAAATGTACGTAACTACCTGGACACACTGTTCTTGTAACTGTTTTTGCACGATTATCTACTAAAGACTCAACAGACAATGGTAAATCCAATCCCTCATTAACTAATATTTTTAATAAACTGCGTACACACTTTCTTGAGGGGTTATATTCAATATACCACCCTCTGATCTTATGTGAAATGCTGTTTTTACTTTCGCAAAACTTTGAATTCTTTTCTGCAGTGTACGGAGATTCATAGTTCACAGCCTCACTTTCACTGTCATCAATATTGTCCACACTTGTACGTGGTGGTTTCACTTCATTTTCTTTGAATCGTTTTCCTTCAAGCGCAGCCAAACGTCGAAGAATACGCTTGCTAAACCCTTTTTTAGCGCGCATAATAATTAGTCTATATATGTATATGTATGTAAATGTATGCACAAAATAAGTGTGTCTGTATGTTAGTATTTATATATATATGTAAATGTATATTTTTAATATTTATAATATTAAAATGTTAATGTTTGTTTTAATATAAATTTTTTTTTAATAATAATACTTTCCTGTATTGGTCCACTTTTAATTGTTTTTTGCAAGCTCTGTAAATCTTTTCACACGCGGTAAAGAACACAACTGCACGCAAATGTATGTACATATTAATGATATTCTTCTTACACATTCGACGAAACGTACTAGCACATAGACAAGATTTTCGAATTTACTTCACGAACGCACTAACACAAAGACAAGATTGTGGAATTTACTTCACGAACGCTTCGCGTCGTTTCGAAGTCATAGCGAAAAGTAGCGGTAAATTTTTCCAGCTTACAACTGTGCACACTAAAGTTGGCAAGTGTAATGCATTACTTTTACTGTAGCGATAATGTATATTGTGGCCAGGCCTCATTATGCTGTGCGCCACTGGGAAGTGTAACAAAAGAGAAAAGAAAAAAACGATTGTTAGCCGAGCGCGAGCGAGCTAAGCGAAGAGCCGATGACGCCGTTGCTCGCGAGTATTTTTCACAAATATTCAGTTAAAAGACTTATTTGAAGACTACGCAAAACGCTCAACTGTTATTTGCGAGGTATGCTGATTCCTGATGCAGCCACCTAGTCCACTACAGATTTTTTGAAGTCATAGTCAGCAATGCCACATATCTTAAACATAATTCGTAGTAATGTATTTTAAAAAAATTATATGGATCCACTTCGGTTTTCCTTTAAGCATTTAAAAATAAACTTAAATTGTTTTATTTGTAGTTTAATTTGTCAGTTAATTACTTTATAAATAAATTTAACAATATATTTAAAACACAAAACATAATGAAGCCACTTATTCTGCAATGTTGTAATGAAAAAATTTGCTAAACCAACTCTTGTCATATTTAGCCAAGTCCGGTAAGGTTGGTGCCCAAACTAAAATAATGAAATCATTCGGTAGTTGAAAAAAAAACTTAAAAAAAGGTGAGCTATAAAATTTAAAAGTATGCTTCGCTTTGCTGAGAGTAAAATGCTTATTTAAATATATTGAAATATATACAAGACAAGTGTCCTGCAACTTTTTTTTGGCAACATAAACAAATCAGATATTAAACTAAAAACAAAATTTTTATGACATACGGAATGTAGTAACTTAATGATTTTATAAGATGGAATAGGTGGGTTTTTAAAGTAAGTCTTGAGGGTGTTTTCGTTTTAATCTTCTCGTTGCTTTTTGGCAAGTAGTATTACTGCGTCTGGCTAGAATGTGCTCCCAGCCTCTCCGTGTATTTGTTGGCAATCACTTGAATCCTATGACCTATTTTAGGCACCTTAAGGTCGCGCTCAATGTTACTGTTCCTTATGAACCATTGGGCTCCAGATATCGTTCTAAGTGTCTTAGCTTGGAGTACACCAATCTTGCTGAGGTTTGACTTGGCTGCGATACCATACACATATATGGTATAGAAGAGGCTAGCGCTAGTATGCACTCATAAATCGTAACCTTGTTTTCAAGCGACAGCTTGTTTATCGAAGTAAGAAGCCATGACATCTTTTTCACTTTGGCTCTAAATCCTAGTGAAGTTAATAAAAAGCTTTTAAAAAGAACAAGCTGTTTTTTGTGTATCCTCGTTGAGCTCGGCACAAATTTTTGTTGCCCGACGTTTTTATGCCCAATTTTCAGTGAAAGTATTTTTTCGGCACGAATTTTCTTTACCAGTTTAAAGAATATTTAACTATCTTGGTCATACATTGTAAACTTACTGGTAAGTGCTTAATGCAAATCATATCGCTGGCATGCTGTGTTATATTTGGCTGATAGAGTGTTCGAAGATTGACAGACTTTTTTTCTGAACTCCCCTTCTTTTTTGATGTGTTAACATCTATAGGCACGGGTACCCATTCTTGCCATTTGATGATACATGCAAACAATGCAGAGTGGGCAAATTCTGCTTGCCGCGCTGTAACGAGCTCGACCGACGAACAAATGTGCGTCTCAGCTACGACAAGCCAGCACGTTGTTGTTTTTTTCAGTTTCCCTTTGCGTTCAGCGGCCCGTCGATTAAAGGAGAGGCGGCGGGTCAGCGGACAGCAAGAACAGTAAAAAGTTGTTGGTACATATTGTATGCAAGTGCGTTTGAAACATATATTTCTTGCTGTGCCTGCTTATCGAGGTTTTTGTTATTTTTGATATTTTTCCTTTTTCTGTGTCGGCGGCAAACGCGCGCTTACATTTACATATTTACCAATGCACTACTGAATACACTTTCGTAATTTGTGTACATCTTTACATAACTGTATGCCAATGATTGTTAGAAAGTGTCATAGGGTAAAAATTGGGAAGAGTATGTATGATCAGCAATACCAAAACTGATATTTGACTGCCTTGGAAGAGAAAATCTTGATGTTTTATTTTACTCCAGCGCAATAATGGGGGAAGAAAAATAGTTTTGTGGACAAGTGCTTGCAGAAGCCTAGTTTTTAGCTCAAGATACCTGGTTGGCTTGGTGCATATCAGTTGCTAGTCCAAGTGTTTTGTGGGGTAGGACAGGTATCTAAAGCTCATAGAATACGTAAGGCAGTCAAGCTATCGATCATATCCAAGAAACTTATTTATTGCAAAAATAAACAGGCTTCTGCAAACACTTCTCCTGTATTTATTTGTTGGTATGTTTTTTGTTTGTGTGTTTTAATCGTAGTTAAATGTGATGAAAGAAATAACAGAAGTCAGCTGCAGGTGTTTTTGTTGAGTTAAAAGTTCTAACTTAAAACAACCAAAATCAACAATAATTACTTCTCTCTGCTGCTAATCATACATACTCTTCGCAGGTTTTTCTTTATGACACTTTCTAACAGCCCTTGCTATACAATAATGCAAAGATGTACACAAATTACGAAAGTGTATTCAGCGATGCATTTGTAAAGGTCAGTTGCCGAAAACTCGGAATAAAGTAAAGAAGAATAAAAAAGACAGAGAAACTGGAGAAAGGAAAACTAAATTCAATAAACTATTCTTTTCTTTTTTATGCTATAATATATCAATCAAGCAATCAAACATGTACAAACGGCTGTTAACACATCGCTCGTGAGTTCTAACACTCATTAGCCCAAACCGCCCCAACGCTTCAATAAAAACGGGAACGCGTTTATTTGCGAAAGTGTTAAAGATAGAGTCACCAAATTTGGTAGGACGATAACTGTTAACGATCCCCACAAAGTTTTGGATCCACTGCCTCCCTGTTCCCCAGCCCCCTGCATTTTGAAATCAAAAACGCCTATATTTTCCACAGCTTTTGACCTAGAGCCGCCAAATTTCAGGCCAAGATTGGTGATAAAGAAACCCAAAATTTTGGATGCTGCTCCCGACCCATACCACCCCCAGCCACCATATTCTACAAACTTTGAGCTAGAGTCACAAATTTTGGTACAAGGACAGCAATTGACATCATAAATAGATCTGCGGCAAAACTTTGGATGCCACGCCGCCCCTTACCACCTCCAGCCCCCCTTCCCCCAAATTTTACTATTTTTGAGCATTAGTCACCAAATTTGGTATGAGGATAGCAATTGATATCATAAATAGATCTGCAGCAAAAATGTTGATGCCACGCCCCCCCATACCTCCTCCAGTCCCATTCACCATATATTACTTACTTTGAGCTAAAGTCACCAAATTCTGTATGCAGATAGCTATTGACATGGTACACAGATCTTTAGCAAAAATGTTGATGCCACGCCCCCAAACCACCTCTAGCCCCTACCTTTAACAAAGTTTGAGCTAGAGTCACCAAATTTGGAAGGAAGATAGCTTATTGGCATCCCCATCTGCATCAGTCAATTTTTGTGGAAGCGTACGCCGTATACGCACCCCATTCCAATCAGATCTCTTTTTTTATCTGTTTTTTACTCGAGTGTACCGCAGCCGGTTGCGTCCGACTGCAATGTTTATACTTGTTTTTAATGAAGTTTTTAATGTACGGGCACAGTTATTACTGTCGTCTGCGTATAGGCCTTAAGGGTGAGTAGCTGAAGAGTCCGTTGCCTTTTTTTCGGCTTGATCAATATAGATAAATGATTATCATATATTGCGTTCAGCTATTTACAATTATTTGTATTATATTCAGTTTTTAAAAAATAAACAAAGTTTACATGCAGTTTTTAACGTGAATTACAAAAAATAAAACACTCCTAGAAAACATGAAAATTATATTTTAATTACACATTTCTTAAGACTTTTTTCTTTTTTCATTTAAATTACAGAGAATTAAGCTGGCCTTTGGAATTAATGGTGTCAATATGTGGCATAAACCTGCATTTTTAAATTATTATTGGATAAATCAACTGACAGATTTTTTAAATGTAAAAGTAAGTAATCTGTTTATTTTGTTTACAAAATTTAGTCGACACACCGTCGGTGTCGAAATTTGAAAACATTTCTATGTTACGATAATTTTTCTTGCCTCCTTGAATTTCGTTATATTAAAATTCGATTGAAGTACAAGTACATGTTGCAAATGTGGAGGGGTGGCTTGTAGATAATTTCACACACGACAGAACAGAAATGTTTTTATACAATCAATAAATAAAATGCACTTGCGGGGTTTTGTAAAAGTAATTGGTTTCTCGTATAATGCAACAATTATTTATTTATTTATTTATTGACAGCTATGAGCAGCTGACATGAAACTAAAATTAACATAAAATAATTATGGTTAAAATAATTAAATTATGAGTAAATTTAAAATTATATTTAAATCTGAAATAAATCTGAATTAAGGTAAAAAAGTTAACGTTAAAGTTCTGGGAAAATGAACAAAAAAATTAGTGGTCCAACATTTGTTGCATGGATTGGAAAAAACCCAGAAAAACCCAATCAGACCAGCGGTAGATTAGTGATAAGTGGTTACGATTAGATAAAGAAAACAGTATCGATCGTTTTAGTTGAAGGTATCCAAAGAGACACGACAATAAAGCATGTTATAGTCAGAACATATAACACGAAATGGTTCATGAATTAAATAGTTGCTTGAGCAAAGATAGAGGCTAAGAGGTAAAAAGTTACAGGTAGTAGTGAGCAGTATGAGGGGAACCTCTTCAAAAAGTCATGACTTTACATTTAGAACAATTTAAACTTAATAAGTTACAACGGCACCAGGCCGACAGTGCGCCCAAGTCCGATTGTAGTAAGTTACATAGAGAATCATCATTATCGGTTAAATATAGCTTTACATCATCAGCAAACATATAAACACGAGAGTTAGTAATAACAGCAGTTAGATCGTTAATAAAGAGATTAAATAGTAATGGTCCCAGGTGACGCCCCTGAGTAACACCATAGGTAACATAATACATTTGAATACAAAATATTTAAAAACCACTTTCTGTGTTCGGCCACACAAGTAATCCGAAAGCTACGACAAGAGTTTTGCTGGAAATCCAATAATATTTAATTTATGGAGCTACAAAGAATGACTAACAGAATCAAATGCCTTGCTTAAATCTGAATTAACGACGTCAGTTTGCATTTTGGTCTAAAACCCTTTGATAACAATTGAGGTGATCTCAAGAAGGTTAGTGGTAGTAGATCTTCGCCTTACAAAACCGTGTTGATAAGGGGATAAAATTTAACAACATAAGTGCTGCAATTGAGAGCATATAATTTTTTCAAAAACTTTTGGAATGGCAGATAACTTGGATATACCATTGTAGCTTTTTTCGTTGGATTTCGAAGAATTTTTACGGAGTGGAATAATAAAAGATTCCTTCCATATACCAGTAAACACAGCTGAGTCAACCGACAAATTGAATAATTTATGAAAGGGTTTACAAAGTATATCCGCACAATTTCTAAGTATACAACCTGGCACTCCATCTGGACCAGGCAAGAAGCCGGGTTTAATAGAGTTAAGGTCACTTAGCAACTTACACTCAGTTACAACTGGGACATATATGCAATTTGACGTTTGAACTTGAAAAAGATAAGAATTACTGCAACCACATAAAATCGATGAGTATACTGATTAATAATACTCAGCAAATAGATCAGCCACTGTCTGATCGAAATTCGCCTTTGTATTATCAAGGTAAACCAAGGATGGCAAGCTACAGATTTACTTTTTCTGCTAAAAAATTTTTAAAACTGTTTTGGAACAATTGAAAAGTTTAATTTTTAACGATTCAGCTAACAATTATAACAAGAAGTTAGGTAAGGTTAGGTTGAACCGGCCACACATAGACCGCTTAAGGGGTCCTGAGTGTGGCTGGTGGTCGGAGATGGTTCGGACTATCTCTGTATGTGGTCCTGCGGAGTGTTTGTTCCTCGGGCAAATGCTAGAAGATTTATTGGATTTTGATTGCTGGCTTATTTGAGCGAAGCTAGAAAGGGGCTGTGGAAGTGTTTTAGTCGTTTTGCATCCAGTGCAGGGCAGCTAAGCAGGAAGTGCTCATGCTCTAGCTCGACACCTGGGTCCTTGCATTTTCTGCACTCGTCGCTGTCTATTAAGCCCACTCTGTTCGCATGTACTGCGACCAAGCAGTGCCCTGTCAGAAGACCCACGAGCCTTCGGCAGTCCTGTCTTTGTTATCTCAGTATTGCGTTAGCTTGTTGTCGTAGAACTTGCACATTATTCTGGAGATCCTGCATTCGGAGGTGTTAGTCCTCCTCTGTGCTGCTGAATCCTTTGCCTGTGCTTCCATGTGGTTGTGAAGCTTTCGCAAGGCGATCGGGACTTTCGTAGTCCCGTTGCACCTTGTTTAGCCAAAGTGTCTGCTATTTCGTTGCCCTCGAAGCTCTGATGGCTTGGAATCCAGTAGATGCGCACTTTGTGTAGGTGTTGAGTGCATCTAGCATTTCCCTGTTCGCAAGGACGTTCCGAGAGCTTATGTAGTGGGCTTGCAATGCTTTGATTGCCGCCTGGCTGTCCACGAATATGTTGACATTGTCTTGTGATGTGTTTGTTTGTAGGACTGCTTCTGCTGCTTTCTATATTGCGAATGTCTCCGCTTGGAATATGCTGCAGTGGTCTGAGATTTTGTATGACAGGCTCATGGGTGGTTCGGCGCAGTGCACTGCTGCTCCGACCCCCTCCCTCATTTTTGAGCCATCTGTATAGATGTTAATGACAGCCTGTTCTGCTCTTAAGCGCCAGTCATCTACTCCTAGGAGCGTGGGTGTGAAGTTAAAATTGTTTCTTGGGGTCATGCGTCTGTTTCGACTATGGTCTCCCTTCCAATTGTACTATGCCCGTTGTTCTGTACCGTCATGTTGCCTATCGGGCACATACGTTGAGCAGTCTTCTATGCTGTTTGACCAAGAGGTTGGGAATGGTCTGTAGTGCTTTTGTTTGTGTGGTCCTCAGCGCCCCTTTGGTGCACGTAAGTGCATTTTTTTCATTCGTTATAGGTATGTGGACTTTTCTGTGGCTTTCCACCATACCAGTATTTCAAAGGGCAGTATGAGGCGCACAATTGAGAAAGGAATCCAGTGTGTCAGTCTTGGTGAGAGTCCCCAATTGCAACTTGCAATCCAATACTATCCAATACAATACTTGCTATCGGGTTTTGCAACATGGATTACCTTCCAATCAGCTGTTGGCACCTCTGGGTTCTGTCACTTCAATAGCGGCAGCGCCTGGCATGCTGGTACGACCCGCGGGTAGAGTACTTTTGATTTCGGCACGGACGGAATACAAGGTCTATCCACTACCTCCAGCTTGGCACCTACCCACGGAGCGTCCAGGGCAGCCACAACGCCGGTGACACACTTCAGGGTGTGGTCATCCTTGCAGCTCAAAACTTTGACGCCGGAGAGCCACCCCGCTCTATCAAAAGAGATGGGAAGCGAGTCCGCTTCGCCCATACGTCTCAGAAGCGTGTCGAACAGTGGCGCCTCCACCTTCTTCCACTGCTCGGGCTTCATTTTGCCGTTTGGGTCGCTGCGGTCGATGGCCGTCGGCTTTGCCCGCAACATTGGCTTTTTACAGGACCGCTTGCTGGCTGGACCCTCTTAGTGCCTAAGCCTTTGAGTGGTAAAGAGTTCACTTTAGCTGGACAGCGGTGCCTGTTATCTAAGCTAAGCCCCGCGTCCTCGCAGTGCCGAAGCCTTTGAGTGGTTTGGTTGGACGCCGTCCTGTCCTACCGCAAGGCAAATCGCACCGAGTACCCCTCATTTGTTTCGAGGCAGCACGATGCCCATTGCCGGCACCCTCGTGTAGGGTTCAGTTGAGGATTTGTGCCAACCCGTCATTCCAACACGTAATTTAAACGAAAGACGCTTAAGTTTCCAAATGAAATTTGGTAGAAATATAAGTAAAATATTTTGGCCAGATTTGCTTGGACTGCTTTAATGTTAGTTTAACAAATGAGTATACATGTTATCACAAGAGGCTGCAAGTAAGAAAAGCTTTTTCTCATGTATTCGAGCTGGGAACTTCTCTTGATTTTTCTTTGTTTTGCCATTCGGTTTTGTTTCACTTGCCCTTGCGTTCGTCTATCGAACGACAACCGGGCGGTAAGTATTTGTAAATATTTGTACGCAAATGTTTTAAACATAAGTTTATTTCTTGCTGGGCCTGCTTGCCGAGTTTTTGTTATTTCTGATATTTGTAATTTTTCATTTCGGCGGCAAACGACATCGACAATTGCACTACTGAACTACTGAATACACTTTCGGAGTTTCTGTGCATCTTTGCATACCTGTATGGAAGTTGAGTTGGCAAAATTGTTGGGAAGTGTCAAAATATTGAAAACATGAAAGCGTGTTAATGACCAGCATTTGAATACAGATAATTGGCTTTGTGTGTTCATATATGCATATGCTGCATCTTTTAAGGTGTGCGTGGAAATTGGAAATCATTTCATAAAAATCCTTAACTACATATTGTGTTTGACAATTTATGAACAAGTTTTATTCTTATTTTATTTATTTTTTTATAGAAATAAATTGTACTTACAATGAAATGTTCACAATTCACGGCAAAAATTGGTCGTACCAACTCAGAAACCTTCTTGGGTGCATGAGACCAAATCATCATATGATCAAATGCATATTTTGTTTAACTTAGCAATCAACTGAGAATTTACTAAAAATAGTTCGATAAAATATTTTCCAATGTTATTTACGAGTCGAGCGGCAAACTTGTAAATATAGCAAGTAAGCTTTTTTTCGAATAGTTTTTGTCTTTCGTTGGTGACGGTTGTATTTTT
>JAWNNU010001551.1:0-24537 GCA_035044585.1 Scaptomyza polygonia
ATATATATAATTAGAAGTTTGAAGTCATTTAAATACAAAAAAAAACCAAAGGTCTTTATTCGTCTTTTTAAACGCGTCTTTACAGTTTGATGTGTAAATTCTAACTCTACTTATGCTAGCGTTTTGATCATTGAGGAAACCTCGTATGGCGACGTTCCCTTTGTTTGAATTTATGAATGCTCAGCTATTTAGCGTGGAAAGTTTTTGGGAAGTCGTGGACTGGGCTTCGTACAAGGATCAAATTACATTTGGACTTTGGTCCGCTATTTCAGAAGTGGCGTGATCAAGTGGTGTGATTGATTTTAATGGTTTGCCCTTTTTCGGGTGCATAGTTTTATGTTATTAGTTTTGTTCGCCTGGTATTTATTGCTTAGAATATGACATGTGCGTGTGCTTAAATTTATACATAAGTGTTTTTTCTTTAGAACAATGCTTGTGTATTGTTTGTGTTTTCTGTGTTGTTATATGTGGAGTGGAGGTTGACATGAGAGTTCTGCAAGAACTGAATATGTCACTTCCCCATCCCCTAAAAATTTGCTTGTCCTCAAGCTGTTATGTTTGGGTACATTTTAGTTTCTGTATCAATTATGATTTTATTTTCTTGTTCACTTTTCTGTTTCTTCGTTTTTCTTATATTTTATAATCATACGTTGTGGAATATTTTTAAATTTATAAATTAAGTATATAGTTATCGCGATTAACAATATTGCGAGTATAGTTAGGACAATTATTAACATGTAATTGTGTATCTTAATTTGTTCTTTTATGATTTGTCTTGTGTGTATGAAAGATATTGGTTCGATTTTTGTTATGTTGTTACTTATGTAAACTGTTTGTGTGATGTCGGAAAGTACATTTGTTATAGATATATCTTCTAATTGAATTGAACAATTATTTGCCTTAATAATATTATTTCCACTTATTTCTATTTTTTGATTAATACAATTTTGATTAAGTGTTGTTTTTGGTAAATTCCATGTTATTATAACATTTGGTTCTACAAAATTTATTTCATAATTTTTATGTGTTTTTGTAAATTTACATTCTGTATGTTTTTGTTTTATAATGCCTTCTATACATTTATTTGGCTTTAATTTCTCGTCTACTGAATATGTTTTGTCATTGTTGATGTAATATTTGGTTTTTATAACTTCGGTCAATATGTTTCTATTCTCGTCTGGGTATGGGATAATTGTATATAACGATTTTTGAATTAGTGTTTTTGGAATGTGAGAAATGAGAAGGATTTCATTTGTATCTGATTTTAACCAAGTTGAAGTTTTTATGTTCAATATGTGTTCTGAATCTACATTTCTTAAACGATCATGTTTGAGTAATTTTGGATTGAAAATTCCTAATCTTGTGAGTTGCATACCCATTTCTATATCTTCAATGTATTCGGTGAATTGTTGTAAATTGAAAAGTATTAAATTTATCTTTTTATCTTGTTGTGAATCTTCTAACATAGTGTCTATTATTTTTATCCCGTGATTAACAGCTTCTATAATTTTGTTTAATTCGTTAATTTGTATGCTGTTTTCTTCTAAGTTATTTATTTTATTTTCAAGTTCAGTTTTGTCTTCATCATTTAAAGTTCCGAATAAGTATTTATATGCTGTTCCTACTATGTTTATTAAACCTCTTTTGTTTCTTCTAACTATTTTGATTCCATTCATTTCTCTGTCAAGTTTTTCTATTAAATATTCTATTTGTGGTAAAAATTTGAAAGGTTCGGCTTGCTGTAATATATTATTAAGTGTTTCATCTGTTTTTGTTAAGTTAATTGTTAAACAATGATATTCATACACTGATGTGATGCTTATTAGACCGGTTTTAAAAATTAGGTATCCGTTTTGAGCTTTGATCTGATTAATTTCGATGGATTGAGTGTTACAATTTATTATTATTGTGGATAAAATTATTAATTGGAACAAGTATATCATTTGCAGCTTCAGCAGTTGACCTGGAATTGTTGTATTTACTTGTGTTAGTTATTTTCTGTTTTTTGAATTTAGTTTGGTAATGTATGATTTTTCTCCCTCTGTTAGTTTCTTCAAAGTGTTTTTCATCTATTTTTTTAATATTGCCTGTTTTCCTAAATGGGTTAGTTACTTTTGACTTTACTAAAGGCATTTCCCTGTATTTTGTATTTATTTCGAATGTTTTCCTTTTCTCATTAAGTTTATTAATTTTGTCGATTTTCTTTGTTTGAACGTCATGGGTTGGTGTTCCTGCGTAAATGAATATATCTGCGGGTGTTCTACCTGTGGTGTTGTGTATTATCTTGTGGTTGTATGTGTAAAGGATTGTTTCGAAATTTGTCAATTTGTTTTCTTGGTCGTTGTCTGTATTTATAATTCTTAGTTTTTCATTTATTGTTTTGTGAAATCTTTCTACATCTGAAATTCCGTTTTTACTTGTTGTTATTTCTATTTTGACGTTTTCTGATTCTAACCATATTTTCAAAGCTGCGCACATAAATGCTGAATCTTTATCTGCCTTTATTTCTATTGGTTTTCCCATATCATTAAATATTTTTAGGATAGCTCTTTTTGCTTCTAGCCAGTCTCTGCCATTTACTTCGATTAATGTAGCGTATTTTGAATATACGTCTATACAAGACAAGAACTGTTTATTATCTATCATGTAAAAATCTATTACATATTTTTCTCTTGGGTTGTAAATTTCTGGTGTAATTTCGAAAGTGAATTTTGTATCTCTGTGTTCTGTTTTAGATATATTGCAAACTTCGCAATCATTTATAATATTTTGAATTAGTTTCTGGTAATCTGGGTAGTAATATTTTGTCTTGAACATAACTATTGTTTTTTCTATCCCTGGGTGTAGTAGTTTTTTATGGTTTTTCATTATAATTTCTTTAAATTCTGAATAATTTTGGATGTCTATTAATTTTGTTGTTGCTCTCATTGTTCTGATGGGGTTATTTATGTTGATTATTTCTATATAAGCTTTTTGGAATATTTCGTAGTCGCCATTATGTGAGAAATATATTACGCTATTTTTCGCACATAAATATTCTTTTATTATTTCTTTTGCTCTTTCTGTTGTCATTTCTGTGTAGTTTATTATAATTTTTGTTTTGTGAAAATAATTTATTGTCTTGATATCGTCAGTATTGCTTTTAATAAATTCAATTTGGTGATTGTAGTTGTTCAAAGGTCTTTCTGTAATTTGTATTTAATTTTGATTATCTTCGTTTGCGCTATGTATTGTGGCGGCAACGCTATCTTGTGTGTCTCCCATGAAATTTTCTTCTTGTTTCATTCTCGAAAGTGCATCTGCTACGTAATTCTCTTTTCCTGGTAAATATTTTATTTCATAATCAAATTCGTTTAGTCTGATTTTCCATCTTTGTAATTTCATATTAGGGTCTTTTATATTGTCTAGCCAAACTAAAGGTTTATGGTCGCTTAGAATTTCGAATTTTCTACCAAAAAGATATGATCTAAAGTTTTTGGTGGCCCATATTATTGCTAAGAGTTCCTTTTCTATTGCGGAATAATTAATTTCGTGTTCACTTAATGTCCTACTTGCGAAACATATTGGTTTGTGGTCTTGCGACAATACTGCTCCTAGTGCATAGTTGCTTGCGTCTGTCGTTAATGAAAATTTCTTTTTGAAGTCGGGATAAGTTAATATTGGATCGGATATAATTAGTAGTTTCAATTTTTCGACTGCTTCTTTGTATTCTTCATCATTAATGTTTATTTTTGCTCCTTTTTTTAATTTTAATGTTATTGGTTTTGCGACTTTGGCAAAGTTGGGTATAAATTTTCGATAAAATCCACATAATCCTAGAAATCTCTTTATTTCTTTTGGTGTTTTTGGTATTGGGAATATTTTTACAGCTTCAATTTTATTTGGGTTTGGTTTAATACCATCTACTGTTATTACGTGACCTAAGAAATCTGTTTCCTTTTTCATCCATTCACATTTATCTAATTGCAATTTTAAATTCGCTTCCCTTAGCTTTTTGAAAACTTTTCTCAGTGATAATATGTGTTCTTCCAATGAAGTGGAAAACACTATTATGTCGTCCATATAAACTAAACAATTTTTGTAGGCTAGATCTCCTAAAAGATTGTTCATACAACGTTGAAATGTTGCTGGTGCATTCTTTAATCCGAATGGCATACGTGTATATTCGAAATGGCCGTTTTTTGTTGAGAAAGCAGTTTTTGGTATGGACCTTTCGTCCATTTGGATTTGATGAAATCCTTTTGCTAAATCAATGGTTGTGAAATATTGACATCTTCCTAACTTGTCTAATATTTCATCCATTACAGGTATTGGGTATTTGTCGCTAATAGTAACTTCGTTGAGACTGCGATAATCTACGACTATGCGATATTTCTTTTTGCCTGAGGCGTCACTTTTCTTTGGAACTATCCATATAGGTGAACAATAAGGTGAACTTGATTCACGAATAATACCTTGTTTCATCAATTCTTTTACTTGTTTTTCTACTTCTTCGTCGAAGCTCTGTGGGTATCTATATGGTCTTTTGTAAATTGGGTCTTCATGTTTCGTTGTGATTGTGTGTTTTATAGTATTAGTGAAAGTCAAATTGTCGCCTTCTTTATACTGAATATCTCCGTATTCAAATAAAACTTTAGTTAATTCCTTTTTTTCTTCTGTGTTGAGATGTTCTAATCTGAACTGATTGCTTTCTAGTAATTCATTCTCTAATGCATATGCTATGTGTAAATCTCTTGTTAATGGTGGATCTAAACATTCTTCTAAGTTTTCGTTTAACCATTCTTCTGATGATTCATCTAAATCTGTTTCTTTTTTACTATCTTCTTTGATACCATACTTGAATAGGAATTGAAAATCCCCAAGTTTTATAAACTCTTCCTCGTAGTCGATCTTAGCTTTACAATCTGTTAGGAACGTTCGGCCTAATAGAATATCAAATTTCTTTGAGAATTCATGGATATAAAATTTTTGATCGGTCGGACAAAGTCTACTGGGTGCCAATGATATACTGTTAGTTAAAGTTACTTTTCCACTTATGGTGTGGCATATTATATTTTCTTTTGATGTTTTATAGTTTAAGAAATTTTTGCTCATTAAATTTATTGATGATCCCGTGTCTACTAAGCATTTTAGGGGAATATCATTCATAATTATTATTATGTACGGTGTTTTATTTTCTGTTCCGAGGCTGTTTGATGAAAATTTTCGGACGTATCCATTTTTGATTGCTCGCTATAACCTTGGCGAGCTCTTTTAACTGGTGGATTTGGTGCATTAGTTCTATTTTGATTTTGCGGGTAGTTGATTGGATTTTCGGTTCTACCTTGATATAATTTTTGTTGAAATTCCCTGAATAGTGGTGGGTCATATGCTGCTCTATTTTGATTTTGATTTTGGTTCCTATAACCTTGGAAATTTGCGTTGAAATTCTGTTGGTTTCTATAGCTCGAGTTATTGTTATAATTTTGATGTCTAGGGTTGTAATTGGTTTTGTTACCTTTAGGAAATGTAGTATTATTATTGTTCTTGGTTCTCTCAGATACATAATCTTCATAAACTCCTTCTTTTTGAGCTACTTGTTTTAGTTTATCTATTGTCGTTATGTCATATCTAGCTAACTGCATATACAATCTGTCTGGTAACTTCTTACTGATCACGTCCTTTATTGTGTTGTTCATTGCGTTTGTGTATAATAATGTATTGGCCTGATCGCCTTCTAGTATTAGTTTATTTACAATAACAAAGGACTTATTTTCTAATTCCTCGATAAACTTACGGATACTTCCTCCGTAATTGGTGTAATATAACTTCCTGAGTAGTTCTTCGTAAGGTGTCTGCGTCTTGTAGGTGTTGATCAGGATATTTCTTAGGGTGTTCCAGTCTGAAGCCATGTGTCTTAATGATGTCCTTTGTGCATCTCCATGTAACTGCATTTCCACTGCACTGAATAGCACGTTTTGCTGTCTGTTGTCATCGGTTGGGTATAGTTTGATAATAAATTCGATTCTGCTGATGAAGGCGCTTAGATCTTCTACTTCTCCTCCAAAGCTTGGTATTTGTCTTATTTGGTTTAGCGCTTGGCTTAAGTTGCTTTCGGATAAGGTTCGCAATGCCATTTTGTTTGACTTTATTTTTGTTTGTTTGTTGCACTTTATTATAATTTTTAAAAGTTTGTTGCTTTTGTTGTAAAATGTTTACGCAGTAATATTTTGTTTTTGCCGAAAAAACGTTTTCGTAGATTTAAATAATAATTAATTTTTTTTTTGAAAAATAAAAAATTATAAAAAAAAATTTTAAGGATTCACGAGGTCCTTATGCGGATATCACTTTCGATTAGTTCGCGACTCTTGAACAAGTTAAGGATCTTTTGATCCTTTGTTACCCGATTTTCCACGATTTCAAAAGCGTATCCTACCGGCTGCGCCAATTAGAAGTTTGAAGTCATTTAAATACAAAAAAAAACCAAAGGTCTTTATTTGTCTCTTTAAACGCGTCTTTACAGTTTGATGTGTAAATTCTAACTCTACTTATGCTAGCGTTTTGATCATTGAGGAAACCTCGTATGGCGACGTTCCCTTTGTTTGAATTTATGAATGCTCAGCTATTTAGCGTGGAAAGTTTTGGGAAGTCGTGGACTGGGCTTCGTACAAGGATCAAATTACATTTGGACTTTGGTCCGCTATTTCAGAAGTGGCGTGATCAAGTGGTGTGATTGATTTTAATGGTTTGCCCTTTTTCGGGTGCATAGTTTTATGTTATTAGTTTTGTTCGCCTGGTATTTATTGCTTAGAATATGACATGTGCGTGTGCTTAAATTTATACATAAGTGTTTTTTCTTTAGAACAATGCTTGTGCATTGTTTGTGTTTTCTGTGTTGTTATATGTGGAGTGGAGGTTGACATGAGAGTTCTGCAAGAACTGAATATGTCACTATATATATATAATATGGGAGGCGTCGCATCCAAAGTTTTTATTCAAATCTGTGTATGATGTCAATTGCTATCCTCCTACCGGTTTTGGTGACTTTAGCTCCTCAAAGTTAGTAAAATATGGGGATAGGGTGATAAGGGTAGAATGGGGGCGTGAAATCAAAGCTTTGCTGCAGATATGTGTAAGATGTTAAATGCTATCCTCCTTTGAAATTTGGTGACTCCAGCTCGAAGTTAGTAATATATTGTAATAGGGTGGTATGGGTGGGGGTGGCATCCAGTTTTTCAGTTATCGGGTTTATCGATATGGCAGCATCCCAGTTATCGTATAACTCCAATCTTGATACTTTAATTTACTATGCCATACATTTAGACATTTGCAAAGATTTAAATTTCAAGTTTGAAGGTTGTGGAAGAAAGTTACGAACATACTGATGGACAGACATCATGAGAAACATTAAGAACAAATATACTCTTTGCTTCCGGTATCGAGTAGAAAAATTCTATGACTGTTCGAGCTCACGGGCGATGTGTTAACTTATTTGATTATCTTTCAATTTATATAATATATGCATAAGTTTTGCCCAGAGAAATTCATTAGCGCTCATGGTAAAAAATAAGTGGGATTTTTCAGCTGCCTAATCATTGCAGTCGTGTTCCCTTGCGACCAATAATACAAATATTAAATTTGGAAACTTTTTACTCAATGCAATCATTTGAATATTGCTCATTATACTCTGATACCGAAGGTAAAGAGTATATTGGGTTTGTGCAATGTCCGTCCGTCTGTCCGTCTGTAAGAACTAAACTTTTTTCCACACTCTTCAACCTAGAGATTTCAAAATTTGCACATATCTTTAAATATGGCTGGGACAGATAACGATTCAAGATTGGGGTTCTACAATAACTGGGGGGGCTGGCATTTTGATACGTACGATAACTAAAATCCGATATATCCACATATTTTGCAAGCTCTTACAGCTAGAACTACCAAATTTGGGGAGCAGATAGCTTCTTACAGCCCCAAAAAAAAACTCCATCAAAAGGTTTGGAGCCACGTATAAGAAAATAGCAATTGACGACCCCCAAAGATCTGCATACAAAATGTCGATGCCACACGCAACAAATGAAGACACTGTCAAACCTTCTTTAACTAGGAAAATATAAAATTGAAGTCCAATATTTTATTTTCTTATCGTCTTTAGATTTCTGCTTTTTATACTCGATACCGAAGGTAAAGAGTATATTTGGTTTGTGCAATGTCCGTCATGGTGTCTGTCCGTCTGTCCATCCGTATGTTCGCAACTTTTTTCCCCACCCCTCAAGTCAGAGACTTGAAACTTTGCAAATGTCTTTATCCATGGCATAGTAAGTTAAAATGTCAATATTGGAATTCTACGATAACTAGGAGGCTGGCAAATCGATAAACTCGTTAACGCAAAATCGATAAGTCCAGCTATTTCACAAGCCCATATAGCTAGAACTACCAAATGGACAGAGAAGATAGCTTCTAAAAACCACAAAAAAACTGCATTAAAATTTTGGAGCCACGTCCACCTAATCCGCCCGCAGCTCCCGCAGTTTAAAACCAAAATTGCCTATATTTTCTACAGTTTTCGAGCTAGAGCCACCAAATAGGTGTTGGCGACCCCCAACAAAATTCATAAAAACTGTGGATGCCCATCCATTCTGCTCTAGCCGCCCCCAACCGCCCCAACGCTTCGCTAAAAACGGCAGTGTGTGTATCTTCCATAGTGTTTGACCTAGAGTCACAAAATTTTATAGGAAGACATCTGTTAATGACCCTCAAAAAACCGCACCAATGATTTGGAGCCCAACCCACCCATTCCGCCCCAAGCCACCCCCCGTGGTTAAAAAAAAAAGAAATGCTTTTGTCTTCTACAGTTTTTTAGCTAGAGCTACAAATTTAGTGCCAATATAGGTGATGACAACCCCCGAAAAACTGAATTAAAACTCAAGATGCCACGCCACACCACCCTGCCCGTTTAAAATTTACCTTTAAGAGCGTGAAATTATCACTCCTACAATGGGTAGCATCCCAAGCAATTCAGGAAATTTAAGCAATTGAAGGTATATAGGTTGAAATGCATTGTGTTGTAATTTGAGTTAAGCTTAAAATTAATGCAGGTGTTTTGACGCAATTTGCATTTATGGGAGTCAAAGACGCGACATATGATGTGTACCCATGTTCATAGGGCTAGATGCCCAATTGACAGATCTTTGGGGGTCGTCATTTGCTATTTTCCTCCCGAATTTGGTCACTAAGGTGAATTTCGATTACCATTATAAATGGAACAAATGTTTATAACCAATTTCAATGAATTTATATAGAATAAGAATTGGATAGTTAAAATTAACTAAACACAGTTTTCTTGCCTAAAAGAAGATGACAGGGAAACTAAATTTGGGAGCTTTTCAGAATTTTCTCGCGCAGAAAAAATCTTAGTAAGGGTAGGGCTGTGTCGCAAATCAGCTGCTACAACATCTTTGCATGCTGAAGTTATAAGATAAAAGAGTCTGGATTGAAGAAGTAGGTATCTTTTTTCATCTGTCCCCTCTTTCCTATAATTTTGACTAGGTTTTCTATCTTTTGATAATATTCGAACTCGTGCGTAAACTTAGTTGGATTGTTCAACGAACCCCCCACAGGCTGTTTTTGCTAGTCGTTTATATGAAAACCAAACGAAGACATTTCACTAGTTTAACAGATCGCATAGACATTTTATTTCGGTATATAACAAGCTACAGTTACCAAGTTTTGTAGAAGAATAGCTGATGACATCATACACAGATCTGCAGCAAAAGTTTGGATGCCACGCCTGCCCTACCAAATCCAGCCCCCCTTCCCTCATAGAGGGAAGAAAGATAGTTCTTTGGCATTCCCTCCTCCATCAGACAATCTTTAAGGCAGCGTCCACGCCTGCCGTATCCGCACCCCATTATAATCAGGTTTCTTTTTATTGGTTTTGTTACTGGTATCGAGTATACCGCAGTCAGTTGCGTCCTACTGCAACCTTTTTACTTGTTTTGAAATTAAAAAATAAACTCTCTGATGAATTAGGTTTATTTCTTTTCAACATCAAATAAACTTGATTTCCTTTCGTTTGATATATATGCGGTCATGACTGATATCTTCTAATGTTGTTTTTAAGAAACCCCAATATTAACACAATCAATTACGACTTTAATATCCTATTAATGAACATTCCATATCAACAGAATGCGTGCCTATTAATTCTACTGTGGGTACTACTGTGGGTACTGTGGGCCCACAAGCCTCTTGCTGGTGTGCTTATTAACATATATATTTTCGTGTCTAGGCTAAAATTGACTCCAAATATATTAATGCTGAAAAGTTTAAGTTTAAACATTCCCAAAGCATGTCTTCTTTCAAGTAGGGTGTTCCGCCCAAACATTTCGCAACAATTTTTTCAGAAAAATTTTGGCCTGCAAAGCTCGTGGTAAAGGAGTATGTTAACAGGCGATGAATATTAATACTGGCATAAGAATCAGTAGTGCACAGCCTTTGGTTCACAGATAGTTGCACTCAAATAAACCTGGTTAATACCTGATATATCTGATTATTCTGTGTTTCCTAATAATTATAACTTGTACAGATGCGATCGCACCCCCCGCAAGGGAGCGGTGTTCTCATTGCTGTTGACTCTTCTATTTCCTCTGAACAGATTCATTCTCATGATCATCCGGATATTGAGTTTCTATGTGTTAAAATATTATGTAGCGGCCGCTCTTAGTATATTACTTGCTCATATATTCCTCCCCATTCTGATAATAACATTGAATACCCTGCAACTTGTTTCGTCGTTGTTGACGGATATGGATCACATTATAGTGGTTGGTGATTTTAATTTGCCACATGTTGTATGATTTGCGAATGACACATCTTCGGCACAATTGCCGGCCACTTTTGATTATTTTATTGATGGCCTTCTAGAGTTAGGCCTATCACAAGTTAACAGGGTGCATAACTGTAGTAAAAAATTTTAGATTTGATATTTGTTTTCGACTCAGATTGTAGTAATGTTAGTCGACCTTCCATCCAACCTTAGAACTTTCCTTTGAAATTCTTAACCTCAGTCCAGCATCTAATAATTCTTTAATGACACGTTGTTTTCGTAAAACTAACTTTACAAAATTGAATGATCTTTTTCAACATACTAATTGGTCTCACATTTATTCTTGTAGTGATATAGAAACTGCCATTGCCATTTTTCATAGAACTTTGAATTCGCATTTAGATATCTGTGTTCCCCTCACTTGTCCTGAAAGTGAAAATAAACTACCTTGGTTTACGAGGGAACTATCAAAATGTAGACAAGATCCTAGAAAAAGATTAAAAAGTCTGGATGTACTATAAAACATACAAAGCAAAGTCAAATTTTATTTCTGTAAACACTTCATGTTTCCATAATTTTCTCAATCGATGCAGATTAAACTTTTACCCAGATCCGAAACAAATTTATAAATTTAATAACTTAAAACGTTAATCTTCATGCTTGCTATCCTCGGTTTGCCTTGATATCTATTTGCTGAGTATTTTCAATCAGTCGAGTTTATATATAGGGTATTTAGTAGCTATTCTTTCGTCTTAAGGTACTAAGTTGTTATCTGAAACCCTTAAAACAAACACACGGAAGCATGTTTAACAAAGCAAAGATGCCCCTATATGTATGTTTGCTAACATTTTACTATATGTGTCATTGTGTGGTTGCCAGACTATGTATGAAAACAGCTTTTTTCGAGATTATAATGTAATGAAATTAGGTCACACTAGGCATGTTTTGGATGTTAAAAAAGACTAAACTGATGTTTTTAACAGTGGCCGAAGCGACAAAAGCAAAGTTTTCTTCGTTCTGCTGCCCTTGATCTGTTATCATGCCTATTGTTCCACCATCTCCTATTCCATACAATGTTGCATTTTTCTTGCTCAATTCAATTTAACTGTCGATTGTATTGTCATCGAACTGTCAAACAGCTGACTAAGCACAAATACAACAAAAGAAACTTAAAAAGTGCTCTCACTAGCTACACTGTATTATATATAAACTTTACGACGATAGCATACCTACTGAATTCCCTAATAGTTGCAATAATTCCTATCCTTTTCGAGTTCAAACGTCAAATTGCATATACGTTCCAGATATTACTGAGAGTACGCTGCTAAGTGACCTTAACTCTATCAAACAAGGCCTCTTTCCTGGTCCAGATGTAGTGGCAGGTTGTATACTTAGATACTGTGCGGATTCACTTTGTAAGCCATTACCTAAATTATTTAACTTGTCGGTTTACTCAGCTGTGTTTCCTGGTATATGGAAAGAATCTTTTATTATTCCACTTCATAAAAATTCTTCTAAGTCTGACGTTAATAACTATACGAGTATATCCAGGTTGTCTGCCATTCCGAAAATCTTTGAAAAATTAGATACTCTCAATTACAGCACATGTGTAGTTTAAATATATCCCCTTATCAACACGGTTTTGTTAGACGAAGATCTACTACCACCAAGCTTCTTGAATTCACCTCGCTTGTTATAAATGGAATCCAGGCCAACATGCAAACTGACGTCGTTTATACAAATTTTAGTAAGGCATTTGATTCTGTTAGTCATTCTTTGTTGCTTCATAAATTAGATATTTTTGGATTTCCAGCGTAACTCTTGTCGTGGCTTTCAGAGTACTTGTGTGGCCGAACACAAAAAATAGTATGTAAATCTTCTGTATAGAATTCTATTTTTGTTACCTCTGTTGTTCCCTAGGGGAGTCACCTAGGACCATTGCGTTTTAATCTATTTATTTACGATCTTCCTGCTGCTATTACAAACTCTCTTGTTTATATGTTTGCTGATGATGTAAAGCTATGTTTCAACTATAATGATGATTCTCTATCTAACTTACTACTGTACTAAATTGTTCAAAATGTAAAATCATGTCCTTTTGTCGAGGTTTCCCTCATAATGCTCACTACTTGCTTGATGCTTCACCACTTGTCATCGTTTTTGAAATTAAAGATTTAGGCATCATTCTTGATAGCAAATTAAAAGTTGATTCTCACATATCGTTGATGGTCAATAAGGCCATGAATGTCCTTGGCTTCATCAAGCGGTGGTCAAATTAGTTTAACGATCCCAACACTACTAAAACGCTATATTCATCTCTAGTACGTCCCATCCTGGAGTATGGATAGAATTTAATCTGTGCAGAAGAAATTTCTTCTGTTTGCGTTTAGATGTTTTAACTGGGTTTCTGGGATAGACCTACCTCCGTATTCAAGTAGACTTCTTTTTGTTTAATCTTCCTTCCCTTTCGAATCGTAGAATTATGCATGGTGTAGTATTCATCACTAATCTACTCAATGATGAAATCGACTCATCAGTTCTATTAAGTCGAATAAAATTAAATGTTTCGATTAGATCTATCCGAAACTTTTAACCTCTTATCCTTGATCGTTCCTCAAGCAACTATTTAATTCATGAACCATTTCGGGTACTATGTTCTGGCTATAACATGCTCTATTCTCGTGTCTACTTGGATACCTCAACTCAAGAACGTAACCACCAATCACTAATCTACCGCTGTTCTGATTGGGTTTTTTGGGTTTTTCCCAATCCATGCAACAAATGTTGGACCACTAAGTTTCTTGTTGAATTTCCCAGAGCTTTAATGTTAACGTTTACTTTAAATTGATTTCAGATTTAAATATAATTTTAAAATTTACTTTGAATTTAATTATTTTTACAATAATTATTTTATATAAATTTTAATTTCATGTTAGCTGCTCATAGCTGACAATAAATAAATAAATATTCGATCATAATTTAATTTTCATTAATAAATTCGTTAAAGTGGTGTACAAAAATTATATTACAATAAAATACATATGTCCATCCCCAATTCTATAAAACTAAAAAATTTGCGGGCAAGTTTTTGAAACCAACAACTACATAGACGTTTTAATTTTGGTTGTTGTCATTTAGCTTAGTTTTTGCTTTTTACGGCAACGCTGATGCAAACCGCTTCGAAAATCGTATTGATTCGGTATAAAACCGGTTTCTCACCGGTTTTAACTACTATATTTTTATACAGTTGCTTAAATTCTGTGCATTTTGTACAATATACAATAATAAAAATATTTGAATATAAGATTGAACAACTTTTATTAATTATTTTTGTTATGTAAGGCATACATGTGTGATTTAGATTAAGACGCAGGTTAAATTGTTGCGGTTCTTTAATCGATTATCATTTATCAGTTTTCATTATCATTATCATTTGAGTGCTTAAATTGAATAGTGCAACTCTGAGTTGTTTTGATAGAAGTGGCGGTATCACGATACAATTAATATGGTAGTGTCATGCCATGATACAATAATATGGTAGTGTCATGCGAGAGAGCGCTCTCATTTTTCTGATACCAATCGACAGTCGCAAAGTGCTTGTCGTTGTGGTAAGACGTCCGTGCGGACGAATTTCGTTCTGTTTGTTATTTCTGTTCATGTGTGTTTATTAGGTTAGATTTGTACTTGTACCAAAAAACAGTTGGTACAAATTCAAACGTTTTAAAAAATTAATTGCCCAACGATGTAAAAAAAGTTTATTTTAAGATAAGAATACATTTACGTATCAAAAACCTTAATACTAAATTAAAAATACAAAAACAAAACATAATTAAAAATAAAAAACTATTAAAAATACTACTTAAAAATAATAATAATAAATGTTTTTTATTTGAATATGAATATTTATTTTATTCTAAATGTCACAACAAAGCAACCAAAATGTATCGGCCGTATACATACAACAAAACATTTTCTATACCTTACTTTATCGCACTTGCAAAACAGCCCTTTAACAGGCTCAAGAGAGTAAAATAAAGAGAGCTTCATGGCTGTCTCCCTCGCACTCACATGTTCAAATCAGTAGGTACTGGCTTGCTCGCATGACACTACCATATTAATTGTATCATGGGCGGTATCGTCGATTAGAAAGTGTGTGCAGGTCTCTCTCTCTTCTTATGGGTCGAACGGAACAAGCTGGTTCACCGACGTTGCTCGCGATTTAATGTATGTGTTAAGCTAAATTACAAAATGATGAAAAACTTACAAAATATGTTAAAAATACAATGCGCAAAATAAACTTTAAATATTACTTAATCCATTTAACACTCGGAAATCATAGATACATATGAATTTTTTTTTATATACAGCAGAGCTTTGTGGCTCAACTGTCTCATTTGGCTGGTTTTCTGCTGTTGAGCGCAGACAAAACAAAGCGAATGCAAAGCAGCAAACACATTCCTTATGTTCGAGTAGCAAGACCTCGTCTTGTACAGTTATTCGCTGCCGCTGCACTAAAACCATCATACTCCTTTTCAGGCAAACCTAACAGAGCGGAGTTCAAACCTGCCAGCTCAAATAAAGTCGTGCATGACCATCCGTAAACTTTCGAGAGCTGTCATTACTCATTGACGTCGACCAGCTGCAGAAACGAACTATGTAAACAGACTGGAAACCAGAGCTGGTATGTTTTTTTGAAAAACACTGCATTTTGGAAGCGAATGGGGAAATGGCAAAAGGCCAGTATTTGTTTCTTCACTTTACTCGCTACAATGCCAGCTAGTGCACAGGAAGCCATCATTGTTTAGCTTTTTGTAGTGGCCGAAAGTGTACAATGCGTACGGCCCAATAAATAGTTGCCGCACTTCATTTCTCTTGTCGTTGTAACAACATTTTATAAAATTGTGAAACTGGCAAATTTAGAGTTTTGCTTGAATATACCTGCTGCTTCCCATTATGAAAGGGTGGTATCGTCTTATATGAACCTTGTGCAATTCTATAGCTAAACGTGAGAAAATTCATTGACAATTATTGAATATTGGAACAAAGGGTATATTTTCATGGAGCAGCGTGTGCGTCTCAGCAACGACAAGCCGGCAACGAGTTTGTTTGTCTCAGTTGCGCTTTGCGTTCAGCGGCCCGTTGATTAAAGGAGAGGCGGTGGGTCAGCGGAAAGCATGAAAGCAATAGGCACACAGCTTAAAAAGCAAGCGTCCAGCTAGAGTCTCTGGCTAGGTCTGCCGGCACATTATTGTATTTTGCTTTACTTTATTCCGAGTTTTCGGCAAATTACTTTTACGTATGCATTACTGAAAACACTTTCGCTATTTGTGAAGGAACTTGGACGTTGCGATGGTTAAAAAGGTTGAACAGTCAATAGAGTAAATATTGGGCAGAGTATGTATGATGAGCAGCACCAAAACTGATATATGCCTGCCTTGGAAGACAAAATTGTGTGTTTTTTAAACTCAAGCGCATTAATAAGGAAAAAGAGCACACGCACAAGCACACATACACAAATGGCATAACTGACCTCGTATAATTAATATGATATGAAAGATAACTAGTCTGCTCGATGTATTCTGTGACCTTTTGACACCTATCCCACCCCACAAAACACGTGCACTAGCAACTGATATGCACCTTACCAACGAAGTATCTTATGTATATGCAATTGTGCTTTGCTGCTTTACGGCAAGCGTCAAAAGCGATAAGCCAGCAGGCATAAGTACAGCAGAAGAAAATATTGTATTGTTAACAAAGAAGCAATAACCAAAACAAGAACAACCGATTAGAAACCGACTTTTTTATTCGCTAGTTTATTCGCTTGTATCTTGCTCCCATTTCCAAAGGCAACGAGATTTTATACTTATAGAGGGTTCAAACAGCTATTTCCCAAATAAGTTAACATTTCTGTTCAGGGGCTTTTTTTCTCTCTCGTGGGACTGCCATTTGTTGCTTCGTGAATTGTGGGCGAACTCGATGTCATTCGGCTTGCTGGCTTCGCTACGACCATGATGGAATAACATTAGGTGGTCCCGTCGGCAACAGCCATCCACTTATTGTATGCTTGCAATATGTGCGAGTGAAATGAACGAAGTATACTGAGTGTCGTATTGAGTGTGAGTGAGGCTGCAATGTGATTGTTGATTAACCCTTAGCATGTCCGTAGGGTTTGAATATGGCATTTATAATAAAAGACGAGAAATTTTTTTAAAGTTTAATTTTTAACAGTTTTGAATTACCAATCAAACGCTGTTTTTGATTTTTAATGGAAATGTTGTGGTTTAGGTACTTAATTTTAAAATATAAACTTTACAGCAAAATTTGCAATATTTCATATTCGTAAGTGTGCGCTTAAGGGTTAATGAACAAGGAACAAAAATCGTCCGTAAATAACCTTTCTCTTCAACACGCAAACGTGCTTTGAAATAAGTGGATACTTCGTAAAACTTCGGCTGCCGACGGGACCACCATATGTTATTCCATCATGCTGTCAACGTGATAAGTTGTGAGTGCGGACGAATTTTTCGTGGAATTTTAAGGTTATGTTAATTTTTTAGAACTATGTTTATATGTTTTATACGTTTATACATGTTTCATGTCATTTTATTTAATTTACATAATCAGTTTAAATTGTTGTTTACACATGTAGCCAAAAACACAGAACGCTCTGAAATTAGAACCTCTGTTGAAAAATATAAACAAAATCACACATCGTTCTATCTCTTTTTTGCTCACGAAAACAAGACGATGAAGCAATATCGAAACAGCAATTATGCTATCTCTCTTGCACTCGCATGGTCTTATCAACAGGCTCCTTCTGCCGCGCATGACTTAACCTTGTATAATTCAACCATGTATGAGCTGTTATTTCATCAAGAGCTGCAGTAGCATGATACTATTAATAAGGTAGTGTCATGCGAGTTTGTGCTCTCTTTTTTTGTGTACCAGTTGCCAGTCGCAAAATGCTTTTCGTTCGGGTAAGACGTTGATGCGGACGAATTTTTTCTGTTTGTTATTTATGTTGATGTTTGTTTTTTCAGGTTAAGATTTTATTTATTTATTTTTTTATTTATTTATTGTCAGCTATGAGCAGCTGACATGAATCAAAATTAATTCTAATTATAATATAAAAAAGGATAATTAAATTAGGGCCGAAAATCAGATGTTTGGTATGGTATTTTTTTTTTTTGTTTAGTGACTGCCTAATTCAAATCAAATGCCTTAAACATTATTTTATTGAGCCTGGCTGAAAAATGTTTCGGTTGCTGAGGAGCATGCAGTTGATGTTCTTGTAGGATCAAATCAAAATATTTTTGAAAATAATAAATTAAATACAATGCAAGTGACGGTTTCAGTAAGGTGTTTGCCTAACGATGGTTTTAGCGATATTTATATCGGCCCTTTAATGAAGCATAAATGTTAGCCGGCAATCAGGCATCAGTTAAGTTTATCGCTCGCTCCTAAACAAACATTGAGAAACTCAATTTTGACTAAACTTGGGATAGTTACGCTAACCGGAGATTGAGAAACCGGCCCTTAATTAATTAAAAAATATTACATTTATATCTGAAATAAAGTTCAAAATTAAGATAAAAAATTTGAAAAGTTAACGTAAACGCTCTGGAAAATTCAACATTAAAATAGCTGGTCCAACATTTGTTGCGTGGATTGGGAAAAACCCAATCATACCAGTGCAAGATTATTGATTAGTCGTTATGATTAGATAAGACAGAAAGGATAGATCGTTTTAGTACTGGAATTGAGGTCTCCAAAGAGACACGGGAATAAAGTCGGTTAAAGTCAGAACCAATAATTCGAAATGGTTCATGAATTAAATAGTTGCTCGAGCAACGATCAACGATCGAGGCTAAGTGATGTGAAGAAACGGGTAGATCTAATAGGGACAGTTATATTTATGCGAATCAAAAGAACTGATGAGTCGATTTCACCGTTAAGTAAGATAGTGATAAATACAACTCCATGCATAGTTTTACGGTTCAACAGGGAGGGAAGATTAATTAAAAGAAGTCTACTTGAATACGGGCGTAAGTCTATTCCAAGAACCCAGTTAAAACTTCTTAGGGCAAATAAAATAAATTTCTTCTGCACAGACTCAATTCTATACTGTTGAATCCCATATTGCGGGGAGCACACACAAGATCCATACTCCAGGATGGGACACACTAGGGATGTATAAAGCGTTTTAGTAGTGTAGGGATCATTAAACTCTTTCGACCACCGCTTGATGAAGCCAATGACATTAATTGCCGTATTGACCATTGACAATACATGCGAGTCAAACTTTAATTTACGATCAAGAATAATACCTAAATCTTTAAATTCAAGGACACGGTCAGGTGGTGAAGCATCAAGCAAGTGAGCAGTATAAGTACTTCTACAAAAAGACATGACTTTACATTTTGAACAATTTAAATTTAGTAAGTTATAACGGCACCAGGACGACAACGCACCCAAATCCGACTGAAGTGAGTTACACAGAGAAGTATCGTTGTTGGTAAAACAAAGCTTCACATCATCAGCAAACATAAATGCACGCGATTAAGTAATAACAGTTGGAAGATCTTTATGCAAAAGATTTAATAGCAAAGGTCCTAGGTGGCTCCCCTGGAGTACGCATGAGGTAACAGAAATAGGTTAGGATATAGATGATTTAAAAGCAACTTTTTGTGTTCGACCACACAAGTACGCCGAAAGCCACGACACGAGTTTCTCTAAAAATCCAATAATATTTAATTTTTGAAGCAACAAAGAATGATTAACTGAATCAAATGCCTTACTAAAATTTGTATAAACGACGTCAGTTTGCATGTTGGCCTGGATTCCATTTATAGCAAGCGAGGTGAATTCAAGATGCTTGGTGGTAGTCTAACAAAACCGTGTTGATAAGGGGATATATTTAAACTACACATATGCTGTAATTGAGAGTATCTAATTTTTCAAAGATTTTCGGAATGGCAGACAACCTGGATATACTCGTATAGTTATTAACGTCAGACTAAGAAGAATTTTTATGAAGTGGAATAATAAAACATTCTTTCATATAGCAGGAAACACAGCTGAGTAAACCGACAAGTTAAATAATTTAGGTAATGGCTTACAAAGTGAATCCGCATAGTATCTAAGTATACATCTTGGCACTCCATCTGAACCGGGCAAGTAGCCAGGTTTGATAGAGTTGAGGTCACTTAGGAGCGTGCACTCAGTAACAACTGGGACATATATGCAATTGGACGAGTGAACTTCAAAAGGATAGGAATTACTGCAACTATATAAACTCGTTGAGTATACTGATTGAAAATAAATAAATAGATCGGCCCCAGCCTGATCAGAACTGGCTTTCGTACTATCGAGGTAAACTGAGGATGGCAAGCTTGGACATTTACGTTTAGAGTTGACAAATTTATAAAACTGTATGGGACCACGTGAAAAGTTTAATCTAGATAATTATTATAACAAGAAGTGTTAACAGAAATAAAATTAGACCTTGCCACTATATACGAAGACAAATCTACAGTAATTCCGGACTTTTTAAACCTTTTATAAGCTTTTGTCTTCACGTTTTTCAATTTTGATAGCTCCCTCGTAAACCAAGGTGGTTTATTTTCACTTGAAGGGTAAGTGAGGGGAACACAGATATCCAAATCTGAATTCAAGGTCTCATAAAATATAGAAATCGCAGTTTCTACATCACTACAAGAATAAAGGTGAGACCAATTAGTATGCAGAAGAAAATCTTTTAATTTAGCAAAGTTAGTTTTACGAAAGCAACGAGTTTTTATAGAATTTTTAGATAGTGGACTAAGGCTAAAAATTTCTAAGGATAGTTCTAAGGTTGGATGGTAGGTATCTTCAGGAAACGACAAAACAAGTTGCAACGTTATTATCAGAATGTGGTGGAATATATGAACAAGGTATATACAAAGAACGACCACTAAACAATATTTTAACACATAAAAACTCTATGTCTGGAACACTACCGGAATAAATCTGTTCAGAAGAAATGCAAGAATCAACAGCAATGAGAACACCATCCTCCTTGCGGGAGGTGCGATCGCATCTGTACAAGTTATAATTATTAGGAAACACATAATCATCAGATGTTTTGGGTTTCAACCAGGTTTCTTTCAGTGCAACAATTTGTGAAACAAAGGATAAGCTGTTAACATACAACTGAGCAAGTTTAGTGTTACATTTTGGTAGGCCAAGCTAACTACTTTTGATGGTTTTTTGCCGTGGAGGTGGAGGCAACAGGGTGGCTAACAGGCGGTGCACCACTTATTCTTATTCCATTATTATTACTGTTTCGCCTATTGACATACTCTTTCACGACGAGCTGCGGTGGCCAAAACTTTTCAGAACAAATTGTTGTGAAAAGTTCGGGCGGAACACTTAACTTTAAAGAAGATATGCTTCGGGCGTGATTAAATTTAAACTTTTCCACAGTAATACGCGGGGAATCAATTTTACTTTTAACGTAGGCATTTACGTCCTCCAATGAAGTGTCGGAGGCAAGCCTAGACACGAATATGAACTTATTTACCGGCACAACAACAGAAGGCTTTTGGACCCCTGCTGTACCTAAAGTAGAATTAGACACGAATATGAACTTATTTACCGGGACAACACCAAGAGGCTTGTGGACCCTTGCTGTACCTAAAGTATAATTAGTTGGCACACAGGCTGTTGAAACTGAAAGATCGGGAGTTAAGTTGTTAGAATGACTGTTAGAGTTTAAATTTCAAGCAGGCGAGTTAAATAACATTAGCGGGCTAGCAGAAATACCCGCTGGCGGATTAATGCTAGGCACCAGAAGGGATTTAGTGGGCGGAACAGGTGGGGCAGTAAGTGGATTAAGACCCGAAGTCTTTTTTCGCTTCGGAGATTCGGTCATCACCTTTCCATTTTTGAAATTAGACTCTAGCTCTTTAAATGACGTATGCAGGTTGTTAAAAGCAACATGCATAGCCTTAAAACCAGCATGAGTCTGCCTCATAAATTGGGAAGTTTCCTTCACCACCTCGTTGCAGGGCTCACAGTACCATTTCAGGGCTTTGTCAGCCAGCAAGCAGTCCCTAATTTTGGCTGTAAAGCCAGCACATTTCATGTGTATCATGTTGTCGCATAATCTACACAATATCAAATCTTGGATGGTTGTTCCAACCAACTTGCAATTGCTACTGCAGCAAACAAGCATTTTGATTTTATAAGCTAACAATTAAAAATTAAATAAATTATGTATAACAATTTATGTGCAATACACAGAGTAGACAAACAATGCTAGAATATAAACAAACATGTACAATTGAAATAATATTAAAGAATTTCAAGTTTTGCTATTCAATTGCACAAAGCTAATATTAAGTGATACTACCCTTTCAACTTTGACTTTAATAAGCATATAGAGGCAAAACTCAAGATCTGCTGATTTACAATTTTGTGAAAATAACAAAAATACACACCGCGCGTACAGCGTTGCCGAAAAGCAACAAAAAACAGTTAAAAGTACTTTTGGTTGTTGTACTTTTTAATGCATTTTGGCAATGATGCGCGGCGTATACACACGCGTACACAAATACAATCTTGCTGTTTGTGGACAAAGCATAGGTGTGTGGATACGGCAGGGATGTAGGCTGCTTAAAAGATTGTCTGGTGCAGATGGGGATGACAAAAAGCTATCTTCCTTCCAAATTTGGTGACTTTAGCTCAAAGTTTGTTAAAGGTAGGGGCTGGGAGCGGAATGAGGGCGTGGCATCAAAATTTTTGCTGCAGATCTATGTATCATGTCAATTGCTATCCTCAAACCGAATTTGGAGACTCTAGCTTAAAGTTAGTAGAATATGGTGGATGGGGGGCTGGGGTCTGGTATGGGGGGCGTGGCGTCCAAAGTTTTTCTGCAGACCTACTAATGATGTTTATTGCTATCCTCATATTAAATTTGGTGTCTCTAGCTCAAAACTAGTAAAATTTGTGGGAAGGGGGCTGGGGGCTGGTATGCAGATCTATTTATGATGTTAATTGCTATCCTCACACCAAATTTGGTGACTCTAGCTCAAAGTTAGAAGAATATGGTGAAAGGGGGCTGGGGGCGGTATGGGTGGTTGGCGCCATCCAAATTTTTTGAGTTTCTTCATCACCAATCTTGGCTCAAATTTGGCGTCTCCAGCTCAAAAAACGTGGAAAATATAGGCGTTTTTGATAGCAAAATGCAGGAGGCTCGGGAACAGGGGGAGTAGGCGTGGCTCCAAAGCTTTGAAACAGTTTTTTGGGGATCGTTAATAGCTATTTTATACAAAAGTAGGTGACTCTAGCTTTAACGCTTTGGAAAATACACGCATTCCCGTTTTTAATGAAGCATTGCGGCAGCTTGGGCAGTATGGATTGGCGTAACATCCAAAGTTTTTATGCAATTTTTCGGGGGCTATAATCACCTATTTTGGCACAAAATTTGGTGGCTCTAACTCAAAAACTGTAATAGATATAAGCATTTATGTTTTTAAACTGCGGGGGGCTGAGGGCTGAATGGGTAGGTGGGGCTCCAAAACATTGATGCAGTTTTTTGGGGGTTGTTACCTACCAAATTTTGTGACTCTAGCTCAAACTCTATGGAAGATACACGCACTACTGTTTTTAGCGAAGCGTTGGGGTGTTTGTGGGCGGATAGGGCAGTAAAGATGGGCGTGGCATCTAAAGTTTTTATGAATTTGTTTGGGGATCGTAAACAACTATCTTGGCACCAAATTTGATGTGTCAAGCTAAAAAGCTGTAGAAGATATGGGCATTTTAAGTGTTAAACTTCGGGGGGGCTGAAGGCAGAATGGGTGGGCTTGGCTCCAAAATTTTTGATGCAGTTTTTTGGGGATGTTAGTAGCTATTTTCTCCCCAAATTTGGTAGTTCTAGCTGTAAGAGCTTGCGAAATAGCTGGATCTATCGATTTTGCGTTATCGAGTTTATCGATTTGCCAGCCTCCTAGTTATCGTAGAACTCCAATCTTAACAATTTAACTTACTATGCCATAGATAAAGACATTTGCAAAGTTTTAAGTCTTTAGCTTGAAGGGTGTGGAAAAAAGTTGCGAACATACAGACGGACAGACGGACAGACACCATGACGGAAATTGCACAAACCCAATATACTTTTTACCTTCGGTATCGAGTATAAAAATCTAGGCAAAGCACAAAGCAGGCAGCCCAGCCAAACCAAACTCACACGTATTCATATACTAATGCATTATGCCCGTTGGTTGCCTACCCCCCGCGCGAACTCTCTATCAAAAAACAGCTCACACTGGCTGCGAGCTCGCATACATTTACACAACGATTGGATCCAGCGCCTCGAGTCTGCTGTTGCTCACCGTTCGCAAGCAAAGCAGGCAAAG
Source organism: Scaptomyza polygonia (assembly GCA_035044585.1). Lineage (NCBI taxonomy): Eukaryota > Metazoa > Arthropoda > Insecta > Diptera > Drosophilidae > Scaptomyza > Scaptomyza polygonia. The sequence continues at coordinate 24,208 of JAWNNU010001551.1, forward strand.
GAATGACTTGCAGTTTCTGCGCGGCAAGCTTTGTCTGCAAAAATTTTGGATCCAATCGCACTGGTACTGAATGATATGATTCGCCGTACTGAATAAAGGCTCTATATTATTTTCTGCTTAGTGGTAAAAGTCATTGCTTTGTGTCCCACCAAACCATCACAATAGGTTGCGTCCAAATGCACCAGTTTCTTTGATGCAGTTTTTGGGGGGTCGTTTCCAGTTACCTACCTACCAAATTTTGTGACTCTAGCTCAAACACTTTGGAAGATACACGCACTACCGTTTATAGCGAAGCGTTGGGGTGGTTGAAGGCGAATAGGGCAGTATAGA